>BGPR01038744.1:0-14582 GCA_013235015.1 Araneus ventricosus | reverse complement strand
TGGATCGTTTGCCTCATCCTTCTCCCTAATAACCTTTCGGCCAATATTTCGATATGAAACCTCAAATATGAATTCATCTGTCCACAGTACCTTTTTCCACTGAAATGGAGTCCAGCTGAGTTGAGATTTGGCCCACTCAACACGTCGACGTTTATTCGATAAAATGAGAGATGGCTTACATCTCACTTTTTAGAATGCCTAGCCGCGCCTTTTGATATATCGACGCGTAGATGCTTCGGAAATGGTCTTTACAAAACTTTGTCTAGCTAACTAGGTCTGCGACTGCCATGTGCCTATTTTTACGAATATGTCGACGAAATAGGCGTACTTCCTGATCAGTCAACGTTAGCTTCCGACCGGGAGCCTTTCCTGGACTGCTATTTCCAGTTGTAGTGAAACGTTTTATAATACTACACACTGTAGATTGTGCCAAGCGGAACGTTCGGCCAATTTGGCGCTGACAAATACCATTTTGGTGCTGTTGTATGATTTGATTGCGTACTGCAAGATCAGTAGCTCGTCCCCTTGCCATGCTTACTCTTAGCACTGATAACGATGGCGAATTACTCGCCCTTTTATGCTGTTTGCTTCCTCTGACGTCACTGACTCAGAATTGTGCGCGAAACGGTTGGAATATTCTCGTTCTTTCTACTGAACGAACTTTATTGCAAAGCGTTGGGATTAAGAATACAAATTTTAGACTAACTTTAGGTTCTTTCGTTGTTTTTTCAGTAGTGCATTTGTGCATAATCTACAACTACATATAACTATGCATTTTACAACGTTTCGATGACTACGCATGTTTTTAATTACAGAAACCTTAGTGAACGAACTTCATTGACGTTGTAGTATTTAGTTAAGAAATCTCTACTGCTGTAGAGCGATTAGTTGTGGTACAAGTGGATTTGTCTTTAAATATATGGGAAAGATTTGACCCTGAAAAAGAAAATATACCCACGTAACGTAATCTGCTGTCTAATTATCATGTTGATTTTTGCTACTTCCATTTAATGGCCGAATTAATATAAATAAAAGGTGTGTTTAATTAAAGATACTTATAACAAAATTCTTTGTTCTATAAAAGGAGGAATAATCAACTTCACGAAAGCATCAAGCAAAGCATTTGCACATTTCGCCTTGTCAATGACAACATTTTAAATCTATATTATTTCGCATACTTTAATCAATATTATTATATTTTTATTAGGGCTTGCTTTTATGGTTGTCAAATCTGTCTTAATCTCTTATACAATTGAAAGAACTAAAGTAATTGGATGTAAAGAATTAAAATAGTTGGTATCTTTTCGTACTAAATCGAGAGTGCTCTACAACTTTCTAAATGACTTTTTTCTTGTATCTTTTACCGTTCACGAGATAGGACCGCTAATTCCAAAATTTGCCGATATATGGCGTTGCAAGTTGTCTTATAGAGTAGCGCATAGACTTTTTACTATACCTAGACACCGAAAACTTACCACATCCGAAATTACTCCCCCCTCCTTTATTTCGGTTTACCGGCGTTTTACTGTACTTAATATCTTAGAAGACCTTGTGCACAGATTTCACGGAAAAATTGATGAAATAAAAGAAAGTTAAGTCAGTAAGTTTCCATTACCTATATTACCTCATATTTCAACAATGGAAGAGAAGCACGCATTTGAACATTTGTTTCAGTAATTTTAACGGTTTGAAATATAATACAACAATTTAAAGTATTGCTGTAAATTATGTCTTATTGCTGTAACTTAATTGATATCATTGAAAAAAATTTTTTTTTTAATTTTGTGACATTGTAAAAATTATTTTTGTGCTAGAATATTTTTGACAGTTATCAAGGAAAAGTGCCAAAATTTCATTTAATTTCTAATGAATTAAAATTTCGAAACAACAACTCCAGGGTGCACATTCCCTACCTTCAAAGTATATTTGTGCCAAATTTCGTATCTCTGGGTTCAGTATTCTGCCCTATAGAGCGCCAGCACACACACATTCTCCTTGATTATTAGTAGAGATAGTCGCTACTTTTAAATCTAGAGGAGAGTCACTGCGCTTGTGACAAGTATGAATTTTTGCTCATCGGCCTATAAAAGTCACGTACAGAATGCAAGAAGTCATCAAAAAATGGGAATTATACTTCTTGCTAATTTTCTTTAGGATTCAAACTGTGTAATTTTGCAAATGTGCTGCTACGAGGACAAAACTACTAGGACTTATTTTATTTATAATTGTAGCATAATAATCTCCAACTTTTTGTAACTCTATATTTTGCTTATTTAGCATTTATTTATATTTCTTTTGTATTCCAGGTTCCTAAAAAAATGAAATCTTTTAAACTTAATCTGCCTTAATTGTAATTAGCATTTTATATAATCATGAACTAAAATTATTTCAGACAGCAAAGCATCGTTAGGCTATGTATCTAACATAAATTTCGTCCCGTACAAAATATATAGTATTTTTAGATTCGATACACATACGCAAACAAACAATTTAAAACATTGTTAGAGATTCTCGAAGTATTAAACCTATGACTGCATATCCCAGTCTACTTTCTTCTGCATCCTGCGATTTTCACAGGCTAATGTGCTTACTTAGTTCTTTTATAGCGTTGGATCATATTATACTAATAAAACTTTGCATATAAATAACAATTCGTTTGGCTCAACGGTAATAAAACACTTTCGCAGATGTTGCATCTAAATAGTTATTAAAAAGTTACGCAGTCGGTGGGTTAATATTTATATACTGAGATGAGACGAGATGTACGGAGCTACGACAACATCCAGCTAACTGTTCTTTGAGTAGAATGCATTTGGGCTCTTCAGAAGTGGTTGCTCTCGCAATTGTTCATAATTAATGAAAGTTGGTAGCTTTGCGGAGTACCCTACCGGAAGAAGGGGCTACCCACAGAGAAAGTTCCTATTAACTTCTACGGAAGTTTCTCATCTCCCACGAATACTGTAAACTGCAGGCACCCATGATTCATTATTTTGAGTATGAGCAATGTAAGTTCATTGAACCACATGTGTCAACGAAGCCAAAATAAAATTTGTTGAGGAAATTTCGATTTATGGAATTATTTAGCCGAAATGACTTGGAGAACTCTACGTATATAGTGCCATATTGAAATTGCTGGCAATAATCGGATTTTTTTTTTCTTTGCATAAATTGGAATCCCATGGCGGAATAATATGCTGCCAAAATTCGATTCAAATTAGCTAAAGAGTTTTTTTAGAATCGAAATCTAAACACCACACGGTATTTTACACTCGTCCTGAGCATGTAACCCGCACAGGATTGGCGAGGAACAAAAGGTATGGCGTAGTGGCAGTATACACTTTTTTACATAGTTTATGTATTAGGTAAATATTTTTCATTATTTCAACTACAAGGTGCACATGTCTTCAAAGAATGCAAGACTCGGGTGACAGCTCAGTCTTTTGAAAACAATCGAACCTGCTCCACAATCCATATTGCTTCATTTACATTTCCTCTCTCACACAAAGAAATCCATCCACTTTTAAAACCATCAAATTCTTAGAAAAAATTAATCACATGAATAAAAGATCGTATTATTATTTTCTGTCATGAAACAGGAATCTTTGTCACTTCATAGGAACAAAAGAAAAATAAAATAAAGTTACAAATGAATCATTTCACGATGTCACAACAAAAAGTCAGTCTTGAAAATAAACCCCAATTCTGCAATACTATTTAGAAAATAAGTCAACAAATAAATAAACAGTTAGGTGTGTCAAACACTGGAATAGTATTTTGTGAATGAAATAATTGATTTCAAAAATCTTTAATATTTAAAAGATTGTATTTTTACTAACGAGTTAATTCTTTAAATATTCTGTTTTAAGCTTATCTGTTGGTTTATTAAGACGAAAACTTTTCTTGTGGACGCATGCAGAAATATAATGATTTGAGCACCCTATTTTTTTGCAGACACAGAGTCGTGAATCGAAAGTTTTAAAATGTAAGATATTAAAAAAATCGATTCGCGCCTAGTTATCAGCTTAACTCTAGTACTTTACGAATATTCTCTAGTCTGTTTTCTAAGTTTGGAAAAAATATGTGAATAATAGTTTTCCTTATTTCCTGGCATTTGTCTGTTGAGTCAACCGTTTTAAATCATCTCCTCCAAAGGTCTGCGCTACACTTGTAAGTCCTATAGGTAGCAGACGCCACCGGTTTTTATTTTATAAGATGAGAGAACCAAATGCTTCAAATACTGGGATTGAAGACACTTTTTGGAACATTCTTCTACAAAAGCGTTAAGTAGACTGTTTTATTTCCCATTGCCCAATACAATTTTTGGATTTCTACACATTATTAAAATTTCATATTAAAATAAAATTTAAACAGTATTAAAATCTTTTCTCAACGAAATTTTCAATTAACACCACTATTTATTTAAATATTATACATATAAAATATTTCTTTTAAACAAGCAAATTGAAAAGAGCAGCAGCTTCAATTTTCTATATAAAGTGTGTTTGTTGTTGCGAACATGCATGTTATTTAAGTGATTAAAATGTAGTTAGATCTTCGTGCGAAGCTGAATCCAAAGAGAAGGAGTGGTTTACAATATCATCGCCGCTAAACGAGTTTGACCATTGTGTTTGACTCCAAGGAGTAGGGGAGAGTGGGGCACCTTAAACAGGTTTTAGATATTATTGCATGTGCATTCAAAGCTAATGTAAAATATGAAAAATTTTATGTTCTAAAAAAAACTTTATTATATCAGTAAATGAAAGCCATAAATACAATTAATTACTGCATCAAGAAAATAGAGAAAACTAACTTTTAAAATATTATATGAAATGGATCAATGTGCCCCTTTGGGTGGGGTAGTTTGAACCTCCAGGAGGGGCAGGTCAAACCCATGTGAAATATCACTACAAACTAACAAAAGTGATAAATGCCTTTCCACTGACCACTTAGGATTGACATTGAACACTTTCACTGGACACTTAGGAACACATATACTGACAATTATAATGATTAATGTCAACACTGAAATGCAACATCGATCGAACCCTCTTAGTGGAAGCAGTTGTCGTTGGTTTCCGAAGGCACATCACAATGTTATTTCTTCTTATGTAACTTTTATCTTCTACGTCTGGTTTAAAAGATTTTCCAGTCAGTTTATATCTATAATATAAAGCAGAAAATACATGTATCTGTCTGTCTGTCGGTCACAAGAACTCCTCCTAAACGGTGAACCGTAGTGACATGAAATTTGCACACTACATTCTAGAGAACATTTCTAGGTCAACGGTGCTATCTTCAACTTTCGGAGTTAATTAGTTCTTAAGATATTTAATTAAATAACGAAAATTAGCCGCTGTTAAGCCTAATGCTTAGACGTTTCTTGCCAATAACTTCTGAAATATTTATTAGACAATAATTATTTTTATGCGATTTTAAAGAGCAGAAAATTATCTTTTTAATGATACTAATTCCATTGCGATAAAGTGTTTTCCCTTATTGTTATTAAGGTTTAAAAATATATTTTGAACGCAATTTCTAAAGATAATTTTTATTCTTATAGAAATAAATTCAAGCCAAATTACTGTTTCGCGCGCGGGCTTTTGCCAGTGTTAAACTTAATATAAGAAAATTGTTTTCTGTGAGCATAAACAACAAAGTAGACTTTTAACTTTCGGTTTCCGGTAGTCGTATCATTGACTGTGATCCAATGACGTTAGTGAATTGTTCTCTCGATGTTTTGTTTAATTTTCACAAATTTTTTAACTGATCCTAATGAGTGTGTCTGTTAGTCCGGTTCCTATCGTAGGAAGACGAAAAAGGAATGGGAAAAAAAAGATGTTCTAACGGTCTATCTGTCACAAGAACTCCTCCTAAATGGAGAATAGTCTTGACATGAAATTTCCACGTGCCATTATGGGGTCTGTTCTTAGATTAATTCTAATTTTTCGAACTTTAAAAAATTACTTCCTAAGATATTAAATTAAATAACGAAAACTAAGCCAAGTTTCGACGTTTTATCTCAGTGTTTCGTCAATAATTTCAGAAAAA
Source organism: Araneus ventricosus (assembly GCA_013235015.1). Taxonomy (NCBI): domain Eukaryota; kingdom Metazoa; phylum Arthropoda; class Arachnida; order Araneae; family Araneidae; genus Araneus; species Araneus ventricosus. The sequence continues at coordinate 8,534 of BGPR01038744.1, read as the reverse complement.
ATATATTGTACGTAGATTATTTACATACCATCTTAAAGAGCAGAAAATTATCTTTTTAATGATTTCAATTTAAATTTTATTCGTTCTTTTTCTTAATTTAATAAACATTTCAAATTTATTTCATACACAATTTGTAACAATGCTTTCTGTTATTGTAATAAAATTCAAACCATTGATCGTTTTATCAAATCCTTTATTCCGGTATTTTTACCATTGTGAAAGTTATGATAAAAATATTGTTTTCTTTGAATATGAACAGAAAGGCAGAAATTTTATTTAGCTTTTATTTCGTAGCATATACCTGTTTCAGTATGTTTGCACCATAACACAATGATTTTAATTACTCTCTTTCCGCGGTGCTTCATTGAATTTTACAAATTTTATAATGATCATAATGAGTGTGTAAAATCCTTCAAGATTGTTGATCCCACTTCCTACCGGAGGGAGAGGGCCTAAGGTGAAAAAGATAGAACAATATGAGGGCTTTTTTCCGGACAGTGACAAAAACACTAAAGATAAGAGAATTGTTGTGCGGATAATGGCAAAAAAAAATCGACGGGAGGCTGTCTCTGCGAAACGGCCGCTGGGTTTGAGGGGCATAGACTTACTTACCTTACTCAACTGTGACTTTCTGTGTCTAAAGTTGTCCTATGTGACTAAAGTAGCTCTATGTGACTTTGACCTATGACCTATGCTCTATGACCTTCCTCAGTTAAATGAAACTAAATCCAACTCAACTCAATTAAATCGTTGGAAAGGACAGCTCAATTAAATCAACAATTGTTAATAATAATTAATTAAGGACAGTTAATTAATCGATTACTCAACTATGACTAAAGTAACTCTATGTGACTTTGACCTATGCTCTACGACCTTCCTCTGTTAAATGAGTTAATCTGAATGAATTAATTAATCTGAAATGAATTAATTATTGATCTGTTAAAATCCAGTTAATATACCGCTCACAACCGATGCGTTCGCGCGCGTCGGTCGCTGTGACGTCATCAAAATTCTTCGTGATTTTCACCAATTTTGCAAATCGACTGTGACTAAACCATAATCACAAATTCTAAAATTCTTTTTGCACTCTTCAATGTCTACCTTTCTCTGTTACATGAATCAAACATCAACTCTCTATGTTATTTGGTTGAGGAGCTATAAGCGTTTAACTTTACCACGAAATTTCGACGTAATTCAACAATTTTTGAGTAATATTTCGCTTGAACTTAAGATCGATGAATAAATTGCCAAATGTAATTGGATAGTCTGCATGCGCGCGCGTCAGTGCTATGACGTCATCCAGTTTTTTTTCGGTGATTTTCCTGCTGAAGCTCGACTGTGATACACCATATTCAAATTCTAAATTATTTTTGCAATCTTCAATGTCAACCTTTCTCTGTTAAATGAAATTAAAACTCTCCATGATATTATTTGTGGTTGCAGACAAGCTTTAAAATATCACGAAAAGCGTCGCATATTTTCCCTTTCCGGCACAAATTTTACACCGTAGACCTGCGAAAGAGACATAAGTCTACGTCAAAACTCGGAATGGAAAAGTTTCTGCTGTTTGCCACCGTAGCAACAGTGGGAGGGAAAAAAATGAGATACAGGACTACGAGATTCTTGCAGATTGGTTCAAACTAAGGAGAGAAAAAAAAGAAAGAAGAGGGTGTTTCGCTGATGATGGTTCAAAGGTCAGTTTGTTAATAATTAACGAAAAGACTTTTGACGCCAGGTATATCAACTAGTTGTCTATAAAAATCCAACTTCATATATACATCAACTTCGTCATCTTCTCTTGTTAGATTAATTATTTTTCCAACATAATAATGGAACCTGTTTAGGGTAAGTTTAAACATTAAATAATTAATATAAAAGTCCTTATTATCAATAAAGCAAAGTTAATGACGAAAAAAAATAGTTTGGCTATTTTTTATTCTAATTGAAGCTAGCCTACTTACACATTTTAATAATGAAAAATTAATAACATTTTAAACTTTGTGTAATCATCTTCATTATTTGAGCATTTTTATTTTTGGTTGTTTTTTAAATTAAAAATTTAGAATTTATCTAAATTAAACTGACTTTACAAAATTTAATGTTTTATATTTTCAATTCATTATTATTTACTATTTGGTATTTAATCAAATAGGCTATATATATGTCTATTTGAAATGTAAAATTCATAAATCAAATAAATAAATAAAATATTATTATCACCCATACATTAAATAAAACCTGCTCACTAATGGGGCTAGTTGAACATAGGTTCTAACTTTGCCCCCGTTTTCGTTCAACCTTTATTCGCCGCCATTTTAAAACATTTACTTTCATACAGTTATGGTGCAACACTTACATTTAAAACTGATACAAATCATCATCACGGGACATTACAATCTGTTCAGTAAAAAAACTAATTAAAAGCACATTCATCAAAGTGAAAATAAACTGTTATTTTACCTGTAAGATTTACTCTCTTATGTGGATATTAAACTAGCCTTCAATGGCAGCAAACAGGAAATAAACATATAATACTTTGCATGGATCATCTATTTAGTTCTAGTTTCTGGTAAGTACTGTAAGTAATATAATTATTGAAAATAAAAATAAAAGAATAAATGCCGATGGTTCAAGGTGCTTCTCTCATTTCAAGATTTGCACTCTCCTTCAGTCATTTCCATAACTGAATATCGTGATTTGTACTTTCTCATGTATTTCCCTGCAAATTAATTTGGTTATTTTATAAAGTTTACAATATACTTTCTATCAATTTTTTTATATTTTATTTCAACTGGATATGTTCTCACAAACTCAGCATATTTGAAAGAAGCCTGGATTTGAGTTGACATCAGGTATATGCCTTTTAATCAAACCAGTATATTGAGTACATGTACATTTAGTTAAATTTTGAAATGAAAAATGTATATTAAACCAATTACTAAAATTGGGTTTAGATTTATATATTAACTGTATTTGGTGGGCACAATGCCACAACTACAGCTCAAATGCTCATCATAAAACAGAATACTGCTCTCTAAAAACATACACTATTCCTTCGATATTTTCGTACATTCGTGGGAAGAAAAGTAATCAAGAGCTTCATTCTGACATTGTTAATCGTGCAATCTTTGATAAAAAGATATCATTTGAGAGGAATTTAGGTACTCTCAAGTATTTTATATCAAAAAATTTCACAAATGCTCATCTACTTATTGAAATAAGAACTAAGTTCACAATTTCCAATGGCAACACTAATTTTCGAAGCGAAATTTCAAAACTACATCAAATTTGTCCTCAAAAATTAAATTCCTTTTTCCAGGTTTATTCGTTTCGGATATATGAGCTAACAAAATTTTGACTCCTTAATGTTAAAATAGGGATTTTAGTCATATCATGACATATAATATAGTCATTGATCGGAAATCTTCTTTTATAGAAACATAAAGTATTCTACACATACCCTTCATTTGACAGTAGTATTCAGCATATGATATAATTCATCAAAATTAATGTTTAAAACAAAATAAATTTTTTACAGAAATCAATGCAATCAATTTTATACGGCCGGCCATGCAGAATTTCAATTCATTCCTATGAGTAATTCTGCATTTCATTTTTGCATTCCCTTTAAAAGGATGCTTTGAGGAAGGCATTTAATGGATTTCAAAAAGTTAACAGCTTTTATATTTGGTAATTAAATGCATATTGGTCGTTAATTTCTTAAACAAAAAATTATTTTCTATTTCGTTGTTATATAGGAATGCCTAAAAATTAAGAAATAAATACATACGTCATAAACCTTTAATGCAAATTGTGTTATATAAAGAAATCACTGCTTCAGCAAATTCATTGCGTATGTAGGGTCTTAGCGCAGCGATACTAAGCTATGAAGGACTCACCAGACGACACAGCCATATTAAGATATTAATTTTTTAATTAAAATTCTTGATTAAAGGAATTTTTACAAAATATACAAATTAATATCAATTCAAAACAACTCCGCTTACTCAGGAAGAGATAGCATAAGACAAGTCATAAATCAATCTGGATACAGTTCGCAGATTTTCACGAGTTCACTCGAGGTAATGCAGAAAGTTCTAAAAGTTCTACTCTAGGCGAGTATAAGTCCGAAGTTCGGAATAATGATCTGAGGGATTAATCCGCGCAGATTTCTATAGATAACCACTCACGGGTTATATCAACTACCAAGAAGGTAATTCGTAGCGACGTAAGGCACGTCTAATTCCAATCAGAGTTCCTAAAAACTTCTCACTCGAGACGAGCGATGATCGGCCAAAGGTTGGCTCAGGTTAACGGGACAAGGCCCGATACAGCAGCTTCTCAGCCTGAGAACTGCTTTACCAAATTCTCCGTCACGAGAATTTAATTCTCCGGTTCTCCAAACGAACCCTATCTTGATCTCTCGATCATCCTCTCAATTCCTCTCTGGTTCCAGATTAAAAACCCTCCTTGGGACCTGCCCTTTTTAGGCGGGGTCACAAGTTCAGCTCTTCATTTGTCGGAGAGGGGACCCTTTCTCCCAATGACAAAACTCTGTCTTTAACTCCTCAATGGCATTGGCTCTAGGCGTACGCAATGCATTTTTCGGCTACTTGTGTGTCCAACTCGAGGTCCGGTGGCGGTGAGTTTCAAACGAAGACCCTCCGGGATGGCGCAATCTGGGAAGGGATTTGTCGGCCCCTTTCTTCGGCCGCTCTCTGCTAGCGAACTGGGAGGTCCGGTCGATTTTTTCCGTGGGAAAATTTGCGGGTGCTTTTCAGGACCTCACACGGGGCGGCAAAAATAAAAGTAAAAACCTTTCCATTGTGTTTTACTAATAGTCGCTACTCTTAAATCCGACCAAGAGTCACTGTCCTTTCGACATTATATTTTATTAAATGTAAGGACCTAAACCATTGACTTCCTTAACTGCAAAACATTCAGTATATTTTCATTTTATTGAGCATCAAAATTTATCTCCAATACTAATACATTTTTGGGCACTGTTTTCTTTAATAGTGTGATAAATATTTTAGTGTTTTAAAATTTATTTCTTAGTTGTTTGTGGAAGTTGGTGCTTTTAGTGTACCAAAAACTAAATAAGGTGAAGTATAAAATTAATCTTGGTTGATATCACGAAATTAACATGAAGTGTGAACCAGCCTATCTCGGATAATTTGCAACAAATAAATCATATCAGTTCAAAAATGTTTTATATATTATTATTTAGGTTTAAACACAATTTCAATTTTTGCGCTCACTGGCGCCATTGTTCCATGGAGCGTAATACATATGCGGAATACAGTTGAAAAAAATTCGGCGAGGCGAAGGGTGAAGAGCTCTGCTTTGGTATTTCCCTCAGCGGCGTTTTATGCAGATCTCGTATATCTTCCCGCTAGAGCATCCTCTGCTTTCTGTCTGACATAACCTATAGTGTGTTTCAGAAAGTTACAAAACTTATTTACGTAGCTTAATTACTTTCTTCCCTTTTTTCAGTTTCCATTTGGTGGGTTAATGTTAATGCTCTGACGATTTTTATGATTAGTACTTTTATTGCGGTATTTGCTTCCCCCTTTGGTAATTTATGTAGCATATTAGGCTTTTAACTTGTATTATGCCTAAACTCTAATTTTTCAGACAAAATTGGAAGCTACAAGTCTAATTGTATGCAAAGACTTCCCCTCTCCTCTAATGGTTGAATAATCTGTTGGATCTTTATCTAAGATATAACATAACATAACATAACATAACATAACATAACATAACATAACATAACATAACATAACATAACACCACGCCATGCCCCTGCAACTATAACCATATGGTTATTTAGCAGTGACGGGGTCATGAAGTGGAAGAAAAATCACAATACCCGAGGGGGTGACCTCTCTTAAAACTTGACAATTCTCTATACCTCTGCCTAATTAAAAACGCAACAAGTTTACAAATATTTACAGGAGCATTAGGAAGGATTGCTATTGTGCTATACATTATAAAAATATTTTGGTAACGCAGAGTAAAATAAAACCTTGAAAAAACACAAAATTACACAGTTATACAAGAAATAGCTGGAAAATAATACAAACTAAATGCAATAAAAAAAACTATACGAAGAGTGAAAAACACATTAAAAATAAACAAAAACTGAAAGGAAAAAGATGAAAAACAAATTAATACAATAATAAAAATAACATAAAAATGTACACAAGAACAGAGAGATGGGCCGCACATTGTTTTAAAAAGTTCGATTTTGAAGAAGAGTTAGCTGATGGAACTCTATTTGAAGGAGAAACCCGGTGGATCTTGGAAGAAAGTCCTGAAAGAACGACTAAAGATGTTCTTTATCTAAGATAGACTTACGTAGATGAATATACAAGACTAGAAAATCACCCGTCATGATATGACGGGTGCAAATTGCCTCTTCATTCGAGAGATTTCCCGTCAAATTTGACGTGTTTAAACAGATATATATGCGAGAGAAATGTTTAACATTGATTGAAAACAAATAAAATAATCATATGTTTTATGACACAGGAAATGTTTTTTATTTACATATTTCTTTATTAAACAACCTCTTGGTAAACAACATTTCGTGTGAAGTATTTTTCGTTGTTTAACGATTTTCCTTGTACTTCAGATGTCATTCAAAATCAAAACAAAGCACTTCTCTGCTTGTCAAACGTTGCAAAAAAAATATTTTCAATTTATATCATCACGATTGCAATAAATAATCAGATGCATCGTGGCGTCCAAACTATATCACGCGCATGATATACCACTGACGTTATCTACTACTTTCTATTAAAAACCGGAAATTAATTTGAAAAATGTGATAATATAATTTAAAATTTCTCGGGTACTATTGATCATAGCGAGATAAATTTTATATCGATCGATAGAAGATTTTATTTCACTATTTTAGAGCTATTAAATTTGAAATTAGAACGACAATTACTTTTTTAAATTTAAAATTACTGAAATTTAAGTGCTCTAACAATGAAACAATGCTGCTTAACGTCTCGCAGTGCTATGGCGCGAATTTTATTGTTGGTGAAGTCAGAAAGTGAAGAGAGAAGTGGTAGGAAGATCTGGGCTATTATATTAGTAATACTAGCGCGAACTGCAATGGAGGTCAACATAATTGACGTCTTTAAATTCAGGATCTTATTCGCTGTAATCTGTGCATCTGGAGCCGCTACGATTGTTTCAGTAACACTGTTCTGTAACCAGCTCTGATCAGAAGTCAACGATTAAGCTTGATTCTTTATAACTATGCCGCTCCTAAACATAGAAGCAGCAATTCATGAACATAACAAAGCGCATTAAGGAAGAGGTAAATTATCAAGACTTTTCACAAATTTATATATAAATTATTTTATATAAAATAGTGGTAAAATTTCAAATAATACATTGAAACAAAGATTTATTATGTTTCCATTACATTGTATAGAGTATTATCCCAGTTTTATAATTCACCTTAAAGGGCTGCTAATCCGCCTTACAACATGCTATTTTAAATAGACTAGAACTATTAGAAATAATTTTTTCAGCCGGAGAATTTTGGTTGAAATTAAAGTAATGAACAAAATGAAAGTAATTTTCGAACTGTAATTTAAATTATGTATTCAACTTATAAATGTACATGAATATTCAGGATCTTCAACTTGCATAAAAATCAATATTAATGTTCGAAGATTCAAGTTTAAAAAATATCAGTTTCTGCAAGAATCCTCAAAATTTAGATTCTCTTAGAGTGTATCGAAATTCAAGTTGTAATACCGATATCTTTCTGAATACAAAAGGTATTGAACTGAGCCTTTCATGTAAGTTTCCCAATATATCCTGCTGTTATGTCTTGAAAGTAATATTACGCTACATTTCGCATATGAGCAGTTAAAAATCATTTACTAAAAATACTCGTATTTCCCTTAATATTCAAAGTATTTACTTTAAATTTTAATACAACGCTTCTCTAACATACTGTCACGTATTCTGTAAGTTTCATAAAATTTGGTTTAAAACTCTGCATGTTAAATGAAAACAAGTAATATAAAAAAAAAAATTTCAGTCAATTCCTACTTAGGTCAGCGATCTACACGCTTCGTCACTGACGGTATTTATTCCTAAATATATATCCTGCTAAATATCTTATATAAGAGAAATTTTTTCTCCCATATAAAACTAAAATTAATTAACTAAATTTAAATAATGAATTAATATTTGAAAAAACTGTATTAACATCAAGTGTCATCCACTACAAGTTTTAAAAAATGTATTTGAACTTCAGTGGATGAATAAAAAGTATTTTATTAACGATTGAAAATTTGAACAAGATATATAAATATATATAGGGGGAGTGTGAACTAATAGTAGGAATTGAAGAAAAAAACTTCATAAAGTCTTTTTTAACATATCCAATAGAGAGAATAAAGAAACTAATCAACATTACCCTCTGACAAAAATACATGAAAAAATGACGCCTTCGTGAACATACCAGAAAACAAAGGATATTAGGTCTAGAAGCTGGCAAACGT
>BGPR01038743.1:0-14582 GCA_013235015.1 Araneus ventricosus | reverse complement strand
TGAAGAACAAAATTCACGACCGAACTATAACTTGCGAAGAACGAAGATTCTTGGAGTTCTTTAGAAAAAAACTAAATAAATAAAATGATTCCATCTCCAAAAAGAAAAATTCTTGCTAAGATTATGATAACGAGACAGTCTTGCAGTTTAATCAGTTATGGAATTAATAGGAGCAGTTTAAAGTTGATGTCCGGAACCCTTTCTGAAGGTGATAGAATAACATCATATATACAAAAGAACATATTCCACATAAACTTTACTAAACTTTAATAATATACTGTTATACTATAATAATAATAATAATTTGATCACTATATGTAAAATAGCAGAATTAGAAAAATCATGCAGCGAAAAATATGCATTTTTATAAATAAATTAAAATTGCAAATATTATAAAATATTAAAAATAATGAAAGAATCAAATTTGCTTGCCACCATATCATTCAAGCTAGAACACTCACCTTCTTTCCCAATAAGCATCCTGTCTTTTGGGATATATCTGCATATCAACAACGGCTCCCACCACTAGGCACAGTTTGACCTGTAACATCTTGGCGATGAATAGCTAGTGTTCTGTTATTTATCTGATCTTAGTAAAACAAAGACCAAACGGAATTATCTACACATTTTTAATTTAGATAATTTCTCTTGGTTAGAATACTGGGATATATTAACACTAGATATATATATTCTTTTAGCTACATAGGATTTCTGCTCAAATCTGTCATTTGTACCGCTCTTTCAGCTACCTTCTCCTGCGGCGACCGTCGGGGATTTCTTGTGGTATCGAAGTATCGACTCCTTACAACAGTTATCCACCCTCCTCTACTCTCTTTCTTTCTACCAACAATCTCATACTGGGGCGAAAAAAGTTCGTTTTTCGGCCAGCTGTCCAGGGCCGACACGGACCTACTTGTTTTTGCATTATTGGTATCGCCTTTCCATTATAAGCTGCAAAACACAGCTTTTGGATGTGCTCGATTTGACAACAAAAATGTCATTTACCAGAGAAACTCTAAATCTTTTTCTAACAGGATTTGCGCCTGTGAATCGCAAGAGAATAAAGGTTTCGTCTGTTTATCAAACTCTTTTTCATTTTTTAGTACATTCCCTGCATTTATACCTCGTCCCATAATATCATTTTCCGTTTGAAAAGATTTTGCCATAGCCAATAGGACGGCTCGAAAAAATCAAAGTATTTAAGATCTTTTTGCGCTAGTACACAAAAGTTATAAATACCCTTCATTAAGAAGTGTGCAAAATCTTATAACTCTGATGTGATATCTCCTGCCGCCTCAATGGGCCTAAGTTTGTGAAAATTGGACTAAAAATGGTTAATATTCAAAAATTAAGAAATAATCTAATATTTCCTTGAGTGTTTCGTGGTAGTGCTTAAAAGTTATTATTTTTTAACAACACCTTTATAAAATTTTAGAATTTTAAGTTAACATATTCTGCCGTCTCAACTACACTGAATTTTGAAGATTGAAGGCGATTTTTTAAATAAATGCTCTTTTAACTCTTTGAACCCAGCTAGAGTGAGAATTCAAGTGCCTCAAAAACTAGAGTAAATTTTCATTCATGAAGTTAGAATGAAATCCTCCCTTCTCTACAGAAATTCCAGGTGGACGACACCCTCTGTTGCGCGATCAATTGTCAACAAAGAAAGGAACTGATTTTTTCACGTAAAATTCACCCAGGCGCCCCAAACCGCCTGAGTCCGGCCTGTGTCCAATGAGACGCTTTGAGGCGGATAGGGCTCATAGGGTTAACTTACCTTATTATAATGAGAACAGAAATTTTATTCAAGTTTCCAAACAAACAAATTACATAAGGGTAATATCTTCTGCATTTTCCTCTGTGCCAAAAAGCCGCCTGATCGCTTTGGGAGCCTTTCTGATTACCTGCGACACAAGAACCGGTTTCGACTAGTTGTAAATTGTTTTAACCCTTTGCGGCGCAGTGTGCCAGCTCATGGCTCACCTAATTCCACTGCGCTTCTGAAACCGTTAAATTTAACTATAAATGGAAAATAATAGGTTTAGGATTCACTTTTAACTTTCTTTTTCAGCTATGACACGTTATCTAAAAGCCTAATTTTTCAAGGAATTTTGTCTTTTTCTAATACAAAAAAAATGTTGAAAAAATGTCTACGTTATTTTGTTGGCTGCATCTTAAACTATTTATTCTAAATTTTGTAAATTTTTTAAAGAGAAATCATGCTCAAAATCGTCGAATGAAATTGGGTGTGCGATCAGCTGGTACACTGCGCCGATCATGTTACGTGGTACGACGCTACGACGGAAAGAGAACATTTGTGTCTTCATTTCCTGTTTTTCGGGGAAAATGAAATCAATTCAATAATGACACTAACAAAATAGCGCACAATTGCTGCTAAGAGACATTTACACACCTCCTCCCACCCAAAATCTATCAAGGACTTCTTTCAATGATAAAATTCATTCCCCATTTTTATACAAGCTTTGGAAGATCATAAGGACTATAAGTAGTACCATAAAAATTAATAAATTGTGTATAAATTTGCATTCCAACTCCTTAATTATTGACGATTTATATAAATCCCATTTATCTGAGTTTTTTAAGGTAGACTCCTTATAGGAAGTCTACCTATTGCAATGGTTTTCATGATACGATTTTCGGAAAATTTCTGCAGATCTTCACCGATCATGACCCCTAGAACCGAAAACCACCCTTCGTTAAAAAGTTTATATATATATATAACGCTTTCTCACATGTTATCTTGTGAACACGATAACTGGAGTAATTTTGATGTAAATTTAACCAGCTTGGGATATGTTGTACGGATAGTGAAAATCTCGGTCGAGTTCGTAGATGAGCTATCCACCTCAAAGGGGGTGGAAATGGTCGGGGGTGGAAATTTTCATTTTCCCATAATTCCTTTACAAATGAAAATAGAAAGAAAATTCAAATTAGGCGAATTATTGCCTTATCATAGCGAACAATGTTTGAATTTAAACTTTTTCGATAGCTACAATTGCTTAGAAGTTATGAGCTGAAAAGTGATTTTCCCACCCTTCCCCTCCTCTCCCCCTAACTTATAGTACGTTTTAATCTATGCATGTTACCCCTTGTTGGAAAGCTCTCGTCATTTGCAGTTTCTTCCACTCTCTTTCATTCTTGTAGCTCCAATACTTATGAGAATAGAATACTTATGAGAATCTGACCCGTGTTATTTTGTAAACACGATAACTAGAGTAATTTTGATTAAATTTTAACTGGCGACGGATATGTTATAAGGACGGTGAAAATCTCGGCCGAGTTCACAGATGGGCTAACCAGTTCAAAGGGGGTGGAAATGGTGGGGGACTGAAAATTTCATATTCCCATAATTCCCTTACGATTCAAGATAGAAAGAAAATTCAAGTTAGGCGAATTATTGCCTTATCACAACAAACAACTTTTGTATTGAAACTTTTTGATAGCCACAATTTCTTAGAAGTTATGAGCTAAAAAGCCATATTCCCCTCCCCAACTTATCATTTCCCTATAGCTCTGTTACGACTAAAGATAGAAAAAAAATTTCAATTAAGCGAATTATCACCTTATGATAACGAACAACTTTTATACTAAAAGATTTTTGTCTGCTAGAATTGCTTATAAGTTATGAGCTGAAAAGCGATATTCATTACCCCCCCCAATTTACCATTTCCCCATAGCTTCGTTAAGATTGAAGATAAAAAGAAAATTTCAATTAGGGGAATTATCACCTTATCATAACAAACTACTTTTATATTGAAAGGTTTTTTGACAGCAAGAATTACTTAGAAGTTATGAGTTCCCATCAACCGCATTCACTTTCACTTTTTATACGGTATAATATATAATTAATTTATGACTAATTAATTTATAGTTAATATCTTTCATAAATTTTGTTAATTATAACTGTTAATTGATATACCTGGCTTTGCTCCGGATTAAAATGTTTTCATGTTTAATATTTTCAATGTAAAAATTACTATTGTATAAATATTATAATACACAAATTCCTTTTCTGATCTAAAACGCTTTCAATTAAAATGAGAATATCAATTGAACCAGACGATTTTTAAAAACATTCGTTTTCTTCAAACGTTATTATTTGTTATATAGGTACTTCAAATTTTGTTAACCTTTACTAATGTCAATGAAAGGTTTTAATGAATATTTTGAAACAATTAATTTAACTAATTACTTATTCATTAATTTAAAGCGTGAAGATAAATCAATAGCTGGTCCCGATATAAATTGTTAAATCGTCTACTTTTAAAATTTTCTTTTAGCATTCTTCCTTCTGGAAACAGTTCTTCGTATTATTTTTGATCAACAAGAATATTGTTACGTATTCAGTTTAAAATTAATTTTGAAAAAAATATTAAAATGAGAGAAACAAATTTATGGAAATGAAAGACATCGGGGGAAAAACGCCTTGATTAATTTTTAATTAAGGGAAATTTTAAGCATCTTTTAGGCTTTGAAAAAATTGAAGGTGACCTTTCTGTTTTCTTAAATAAAAAGTTTGATTGAAATCAGTCCAGTGGTTTAGGAGGAGATGTGGAACATACATACATAGCCACAGTGACTTTTATTTAAATTAATATAAATATTAGATAATTATAAGATAAAGATTACTGGCATATAGTATGAGCCATGAAAAAGGTTTTAGTGAAGTTTTGTAACAATTAATTTTTAACTTCAATTAAGTAAATAGTTAATTTTAATTCATCAAATAATTTTAATAGTTAATTTGATAATAGGTTTTCTGACACAAAACTTTAATTTGATATTTAACTGAACATGGCGGGACCATGATTTGTTTAATAAAATCAATATAGAGTAGCCAAAAACGATAGATATTTAAATAAGAGTTCCCTTTATCCTTTTTACTATTGAGAAATATCTCCTTAACTTTAAAATTGTCTGGGATTTTCTGCCTGAGTATTTGGTTTCAACCGTCGATGGAGATTTAAATTTACTGTTCAAATTTGCTGCATTTATACCCTATGCTTTAAAAACACGTATTAAATTTGCCACACACAATGTTTAATAATTTTATTCTCTTATATGTTCAGAATTTAGTGACTATTATCTCTGTAACTAGGGAGTTCTCTAAATGAGCCCATTTTAGTAGTATTTAAGTGTTTCCATGTAATGTGATTTTACCATATGACAAAGTAATGTTCGCACAATTATATTGTAACCTAGATTAAATAACTTAATTTTTAAATCTAGAGTCTTTCTTCATTCGTGCCAACAGTCAATTTCTTGTTAATGTTTCAGATAGGCTGGATAATGTTATCTAGGAGATATTTGCACTGCTGAGATGTTTATTTCTTTATGACTCCTACCTGTTGAATGATTATGTGTTGAGATATAAAAAAACTGACCAATGTACTGACCGATAAATCTATCATAACTTTCTGGAATGAAAAATGGAATGATAAAACCTTGATATAGCAAAAAATTAAATGACATGAAAACAGAACCACAGCGTAAATATTGCAATGTGTAAAAACAATAAAGTCATTGGCTATTTCTGCATTGATTAATATGCAATATTTCATGACTTTTGTAACATTAACGTAAAGGAATCTACCTTTGCCTTCAATCTTGCCGAAAAGGGATTTTCTCTTTCCCTAGGTGAGCTTGGTCCACCTTAATTCGAATGATCAGGACTCTACTGTATATTGAATTTTCTTTAGAATAAATTTCTAAAAACAACTTCCAACATTAAAATAACAAAGAATGTCGATAATTTTTTTCTTGTCTTAAATATTGTATTATTTTGAAAAATTAAGATAACATTTATAATATAATATTTTTTAATTCTCTATACAAATGAGTTTTGTATAACAAATGGTTTTTAGACAGAAAAAGTGTAATTATGACGCATGATATGCACACAATTTGTTGCATAATATGCTAAATTTTGTATGTATTATGCATTAATTTTTTGCATGATATGCAAAAAAATTAAATCTATATAGAAATCATGAAGTAAAAATTAAAGGCTCTGTGTTTCCACTGGGGATGATTCGAAAAATATTCGGAGAGTTATTTCATGGTATAAAATTTAGAAAACCTTTCCCTCACATTTTTTACCCAGGCTTGGGACTGGCAAAGAATTACCTTCTGCTTTGGCGGTTTAAATGTTTGCAGACATGGTAGACCAAGTTCTTGTATTTTTTTTAACTTTTTACTTTGTTAATTATTTTGTTTCTTTGAGGGGTTTTTTATGGCATAATTTATTTTTTTTCTAATCTATCTTCTCAACGTGACTTAATACCGTGAGACATTTTCTCAAATATCTCGAAGTCCTTCATTATGTTCTCTAGACGTTGATCTAATTGCACGCACTTCTTTCTTTTTACTCCAAATTCACATAATTCGCGGCTTCTTATTACATGGGATATATTATTTGCCGCATCTTTCAAACATTTGACTTGAATTTTCACATTTGGGTGCTTTCTATTTAATTTAGAATTCCATCCTTCTACTGCATTATTGGTCCTATGACGCTGATAATTAACGTTCCATAACGCAGTAGGGAGTAACGGATTGCTCATCCATTGCTCGACAAAGTAGTCGATGAATTCCGATAATTTTTCGTGTTGTGATGCTCTCTCCATTACCATAATCCAGGTATCTTCAACTGTGTTTAAAGGCATGTACGCCAATACAGAACACATTTTACAGGCCAAGAGAAGCTATTTTTGGCGCAATTCAAGATTCTTATACAAACCTTTTCCAAATATTTTGAATCCATTTGGACTATAGTTCTTAGCACTGGATAAAATGGACTAGAATGGATTCTTTTTTAGTTTAATTTGGTTATCTGAGAGTATTTATCTTTTTTTTTTTTGCTTTCTTTGAATGACTTTTCAAATCTCCCTAATTTCTTCATTCTCCTTGTATTCTCTTACCAACCCTATACTTTGAATTTTTCGCCATAAACACTGGTTGATGTGAAAATTACAGCCTGAAATTATAGAGTTGGGAAATTTCTGTCTGCATGAATTTATGGGTGCTGTTTCCAAATCCAGTTTTATCACTTCAGGATTCCATCGTGGATAAAAAATTTTCAGTTTAAGTAATAAATTACTGCAAGTCGATTCATTTTTATCAGGAAGCAAGGGAAACACTTTTGGATAGACAATTGTTTCTGAAAAAGTGCTGACCCAGTCTACATGTATCGTGTATAATTGTGCAAATTGAATTATATAAGTACTGTCAGAGCTGAAAACGAGTTATCCAGCGACCACCTGTCAGTAAGATTCTGGCTGGATACAGCTACTGACCCCAATATTCCCAACCCTTTATCACCAACTGGAAAAAATATCAGCAATATATCCTAGCTAACAATATCGTAGACTTCTGTCCACATACAGACAAAAGGAAATCATGCTATTTACCAACGAGCAACTTGAAGCTGTCAGTGCCTCGGGTACATGGGTTAAAAATAAAAGTGAGGAATTTTCCCTTGAAATTAAAAGACAAACTAAGATTAGAAACAAGCTCCAAAAAATCTTCCAAAATTCCAGAGACCTCCAAGATAAAAATCTGCTAAACAGAGCCCATAGTTATTTACGTAAGCTACATTATGAGGCCAACCAAAGACGTGAAACTGATAAAATTACTTCGCTTAACCCCATCGATGGCTCAATTTGGCGTCAGGTAAAAAATTACACCAAAACCTGTAATAAAATCCCCCCACTTCTTACTCCTAGAACAATTGTATATACCAATCAAGAAAAAGCTGAAGCAATCGCTGATGTATTGGAACAACAATTCAAACCTAATAACCTTTCTCCCCCACTGATAATCTTGTCAATAGAAAACTAAACAAATTCTTTTAAAAACCTCCTGAAAATTCTTTCATCCCCTGCCCCCCCCCTTTCTGAAATTGCCGAGTACATTGAAAAACTTTAAAAGGGCAAAAGCCCCGGCAAAGATGGCATCACTAATTTAATGATGAAGCGCATGCCAATTAAATCCGTTATAAGGTTAACGGAAATAATCAACGCTATCCTCAAATTTCAATACTTCCCAAACCAGTGGAAAACTGCTATTGTTGCCCCAATTTTAAAACCTGGAAAAAACCCTAGAGACCCAAGTAGCTACCGTTCCATTAGTTTACTTTCTTCGCTGAGTAAAATAGCAGAGGCAGTCATCCTAAAAAGACTTACAGAAGCCTCGGAAGAACAACTCATACCTTTCCAGTTCGGGTTTAGGAAAAACTTGTCAACAGTTCAGCAACTGCTGAGAATCACGGAGGTAATATGTGAGGGTATGGGAGAAGTCTGGGACACCGGAGCAGTGTTCCCTAAAATCGCCAAGGCGTTTGACAGAGTATGGACAGACGGCCTGGTATATAAACTCATCGAACTGCGGGTCCCGAGTAACATTATTAGTCTCATAGCTACCTATCTATGAGGAAGGCACTTTGCCGTTCGGGTACGGAATTCTCTCTCCTCAGAGCGCGCAATTGCTGCTGGAATAGTTCAGGGATCCAAGGTTGGACCATATCTGTTCAACATCTACGTTAATGATATTCCCAGCCCCAGGAACTGTCAGACAAAAATCTGTCTATTCGCCGATGACACTGCCGTTATGAGCACCGGTGTATCCGACCACGTAATGACCTTCCTCAATGATTACCTAGGCCATCTGGGAAGGTGGCTAATTAGGTGGAAGGTCCAAGTGAACTCGGACAAATGCCAATCTGTCTATTTTACGTGGCGGAGGAGTACCCCAAACCCACCGAAGCTTTACAGGAGATCAATCCCCTGGAAGGATGAAACTAAATATCTGGGCGTAACATTAGACAAAAGGCTGACTTACAAAACCCATGTAGCCGAGGTTAAAAACAAAGTAACTGCTGTAAACAAAAAACTCTACTATGTAATGGGTAAGAACTCGAAACTTTCTCTGAAGAATAAACTTTTGCTATATAAGACCTTATGCGGCCCATTATGAGCTACGCATCTACAGTTTGGGGAGCTGCTGCCAAAACTCATATTAATAAATTAGAAAGCACGCAAAATAAAATAGCAAGGCAGATAGTTCAAGTTCCTTGGTATGTAAGAAACAAGCAGATACAAAAAGAACTCAAACTAACCCCAATACTTGATTATTTCAAAAAACTAGCCATTAATTTTTTAATAAAATAGACAATAGCACTAATACAGCCATAGCCGAAATACCAACCTACGACCCTTCAGAGCCCAAGAAGAAAAGAAGCCCACGCACCCTCATTTTTAGCGCCTAGGAATGAAAGCAATCAATGGAAAGCAAGACCCAAGATAGCCATGATCCTTGGAGTTTAATCCGGCATGACCAGTCCTTTTCAGGACTTACTCGGAAATGTCACCACATCCAGATGGAACACGACAGCCGCCAGTGAGCCAGACATGACACGCGAACTTCACCAGCTGACAAATGTAAGGTAAAATAACTTCATCCTTCATAATTATTATTACTATTATTATTATAACTTTTTATCTTTTCTCCTTACTACATTTTTTTTCCTTTTCTTATTTTAATTGTCGTGTGACAGGGACGTTTGAATGAATGAGAGAATGGTTTTCTGAAAGGATGCATGCATGAGTCATACATTGTAACTAATCATCCTTATTTTTCAGAACCCCCCCCCCCGAATTAATGATTAAATCAATTTTCTAGCAAGGTCCATCGGTAAGTACCTGTTAGTCTCGGAGATTAAGGACCCAGAGTCCACGCGCTCCGTCCAAATCCAATCATCCCTGGTGTGGTGACGTTACGTCTGCAATTTTATCCGCCATGACAGATAATTTATTAAGATCATCACTGGAAGTAGTTAAAATTGCTTGCATCTGTGTGGGCAAGCGCTGCAACCATAAAGATCGAAGCAGTTCATCGCCAACGCAGTTTCCCGCCAAATCCTTCATCTTACGTAAGAGCATAGACGGGCGTTTGTCACCCAATTCTACATCTTGCAACAATTTTTTAAGTAGGCACTCCTCAGAATCAGAAAAAATATTAATCAAACGTTCTTTTAACGTTTTGCACATATCATTATTTGGAAGAGAAGTAATAATATCACTAATGATATACTTCATGCCGAAGAAGTCAGGCATACAATTGTAAAAAGCAGAAGCTGTAGCATATGAGCAGGGCAGAGCATAAAAACAGACCAATAATGCATAAAAGTTATTTATTATAAAGTCAGTCGATCTCACCTCGAGATATCTCAGCCCACAGGGCATCTGGACACATAGTCCGTCAATACAGATGCAGAAAAAGAGTAAAGAGGGAATCATTCATCCTCACGCAAAAGCAACACACATATATATATACAAGTGAGAAATGAACATAAGAGAAACGCCAATCACAGAATTCATCGAAATTTACATGAGCTCCGTGGCGCACTAGAGCACTGAAAATTCGAACTCGATCTCAAAGGACCGAGAGATAGTATGCGGCAGGGTTGCATCAACTAACCTGCGAAAGAATTTCGATTTCGACCAAAGCGTCAACAGTGTGATATTTTGTAGAATTCTGCACAATCCCACCGGTGATAAATTGAGATTGAAACTGCGAAAACCACATTGTTGGGTTTTCCCTCCAAAACGGAGGCCCTTTCACGGCAATACGAGGAACTTCGGAATGCGAAATTGTCTTACCGTCCGATGAATCATTGGATTCATTCATTACTTACGCGTTCTCAGAAGATTAATATTCAACTCCGAGGTCACCAGTTTGGCGTTAAGATAGGGTGCTGGAAGCGTGGTTGCAAAAAAACTATGATTTAAATTATATACATTTAATTTACACTATTTACACCACTTATTTACATGATGAAAGCTTATGCGACAACATCGCATCGCGCGGATACAATTTGGAATGATAACAATGTTGCCAGATACAAAAGATACATTTTACATTTCAATAATAAATGAGTGGCTTGACGCTAGCGCCGCCACAAGTCAAATCCTTTAAATACTATTTAAAGAGAGCTGTGGGTTCAATTAAACTCACATTTACTCAGATGGTTGTGTAAGAGTTGTGATAGTCAAAGTTTCAAATGGTATTGTTAAAAGAGGTATTAGTCAAATATGTTCACTCCCAATGAATTAGTTAAAAGTATATACATCTTTAATATTGTAAATAGTATTAATTATTACATTATTGTATATAATGTATATTTTAAAATTGTATATTGAAATATCTCATATATTTTCTTTTCAGTATTAATTTGTATATATGTTTTTTAAACTTTTATGTGTATAATTTTATTAAATTGTGTAATTTCAAGGCGAGAGTATTTTACGTAAGCACGATTCCCCGCCTACCAACTGTAGCGCCCTCAAGTGGCCCAGTGTAGAAACCATTCAGTATCAATGAAATACTGATCATGTAAACAGCTTCGCCCATGTGCGGACAACAAATCAACTCCAATTAGCGGAGAAATTAAATCATATTATTAAAATCAAAAAGAGGTCCGTCGTATTTAATACAATCCTCTCCAAGAAGAACATACGAGGTAAAATGTGCAAAATAGGTTAACGAAAAAGTAACAACAAAACTTAATTTATTGGCAAAGAAACCCCTCTAGCAGTTCCCTTTGCATTTCCGACACCATATTCTATTTTTAAAAAAGTTTTGTTTCTGTATGTTCAAAGTTTCCCCCCATGATTTTAGAATCACACTGTATACACAAATATTAATCTTAAAACTTTGTATACTGGCTACATTTTCGTCTCTGATATCAAGCAAACCGATTAACCTTTTCCTTACTAATGTACCAAAAAAGTTCTTACCTTTGAATGCGAGTCGAAATGCTGTACAAGACACAAGGGGGGATTTCACTCCGCGCATTCAACGCAGTTCTTCTGGTTTAAGTCCCCGTAGCCTAAAGGTTAATTCGACAACCGTCGACAGCAAACAGATAGGATTAGCTTCGTTTGTGATTTGTGAATGAGTTCTCTAGATATAAATAAAAGTTTAAACAATGCATATACTGCATGAAGAAAAACTGAATATAAAATATTTGTAAAGTAGGAGTATGTGAGAAGTGATGGCAGTCAACTTCAGAAATAGTGTACAAAAAATTTGCAAATGGAACATGTTTGACACTATTATAGTTTCTCGTATGCGTAGTATCTATTTGTTTGGCTCAGCATAATCAATAATGATTTTTGCGCCAGTAAACTCAATCAAATCAAATCGTATGCGAAGTATACATAGAAGAAGAATTGAAATCGCCAAATAATTCAGGCTTAAAATTTTAATAAATAGTGACCGCCGAAGTTCGAAAAAATATTTTTGGAATTTGGTCAAAAAATCTGTTTGTCTGCCTGTGTGTATGTGAACTCGATACCTGAAAAATGCAACAATTTATACGAATGACCTTCATATTGAAGTTGTAATTCTCGATTAAGTTTGGTGAGAAACCAGTCTTCAGGAAGACTGTCTACTTCTCCATACGTATGATAACATGATTACTCATAAACACAATAAGATAAATAGATGAAATTTAATATGTGGTCTTTAAATTTCTATAACTATTTCAAATTTAGAGTCAAATAAGTCAATGGGAAAAGGTACATTTCCGAAATGCTTACTCGATTTTCTGCACTAAACCAGTCCCCCTACTCGCCGCCACTGCAGCTGTAAATTCTAATTGAAATTGTCAAACATTTTAATTTTTGTGTTAAAAATACATGATTCGCTCGTTTTTCTTAAAATTTTGTTCTCTTTTTAACTAATCTCTGAGACTTCTTAAAGATTCGCGATATTTTAAACTAAGGTTTATTAAGTTGCACCCCGTATGGGAAAAAGTCTACTAATTGCATGTTTATCTAAATGAAATATTGAATTTTGCATTATTCACAACTTCAATGAATATTGCAGTTATTTATAACAAGAATGTTCGAAATACGCGTACTATGTACAATGAAATAAACAAATTTTAAAGTAATAACATCAGTACGACTAAAGAAACAAGTTCTTAAATTGTACCACCTGTGTCCCAAGCCATACCTTGGAAGTAAATCAAGCAAAAAATCCTTTATTCCTATTCTTTGGATAATTTTGCGTTAATCTTCGATGAAACCTTTCGGTTTTCCAAATTCATAATGCTTATTTAGTACTAGAATGTGACGTCGCAGTTTCGGCTTAAGAATATTATACTTTCGTTAAAGTCTGTATCACCATTCGGTAATTTTGATAATGACTCCTCCATATCTTCTTGTCTCTAAGTATTATCGGTGCGTTTTGACACGTTTATGGACCCTTCCTAAAAATTCGAAATAGCACATTTCACATTACATGTTAAAAATAAAATATTCTATTTCTTTAAATGATATGCATCTTTAGATGAGCCAGATATCCTTAAGGTGTCACTGGGAGGATTTAAGCTCTTTTGTGGTACGCCTTAAGCAACGGCGAGTGTAAAATTTTAAGTAAGTATCATCAAAGAATGAATTAAACCAGAGCCGCATTACTGCATAAAAAAGCGACTATTCAAATAGCACAGAATACCCTAAGAAATGATAACAAGTTATTAACAATACTATTGTTCTACAACTTACGAAATATGCACACAAACTAGAAGGAAACTACCGAAAACATATTTTTCTCCGAGGTTAGGTTGCAACGCTTCGAAGATCAGTTTTAAATAATGGAATTAACATCACCAATGCCAGTATTCATTGCACTGCCGTCAGCGTTGCTAATCGGACGGAAAAAAGTCAAAATGGAATAGGTACGACTTTGGCTGTTGTACGACTTGAGCAACTTTAGCCTATGTGCATACATTCAGCATTTTAGTATTGTGGATTTTTTAAAAAAATAACTAATGGATAACGATGGAAATGAAAGAACATTTATTTCTAACATTGTAATTTGCTTGCAGAATCAAAATATATCCATTTATACGAAAAAAAAAGTCTTTATCTCATATATTGTGTTTTTTAGTCTGGACCATAATACCCGACATATTTGAATTTTAATGAAGTATCAAGATAAAAATTAGTTGCCATATGTTATTTGTATAAAACAAATGAAATTGTTTAATCTAATCTATAAATAGAGAAGTGTTCAAAAAAGGTTTTGATATGTTACAGGTCATTCCAATAAAGAATATAGATTTTATATAACATTTTCCTTAAGTGGTCCTCTCTGCCGTTTCCCCAATTAAAAACAATCTAGCTCCGCATCTTTTTTGTATTGTGAAATAATCTGAAGAAATTTCAGAATGATCCAACGTTGGTATAAATCTTCTGTTTAAAGATACTTTGCGAAACAATTTTTCGAAACTCTTTTCATTTCCACCTTAATTCGCGCCTCAAAAAAATTTAAATAGTTAACGAAAAAAAAGAGACAAAAAGTTGTTTATAACAGACTGTGGTTCTCCAAGAGAAGATGGAAGAAAAAAATTTATATAATTTATAAGTATTAATCGTTAATATTAAATAGAACATTCTTTAGCCTTTCATATTTAATCATATTTCATTATTTACAATAAATTAACCATCTTTTCCACCTGTATGGCACATTGAACATTGTTTAGAAGAAAAAAGATA
>BGPR01038742.1:0-14583 GCA_013235015.1 Araneus ventricosus | reverse complement strand
CAATTGTGGATGTCATTTATCCATCTTGTGATGAAAATCTATATCGCACTGTTAGGATTTTTGTTTTTAGATAAATTTCAAGGAATTATGGACTTGTCTGATAAACAGTAAGGCTTCAATAAATATATAAAAATATTCTTTAATGGGTGATTTTACATTATTTCTCATCTGGAAAACAATGGTTTATGAGAATTTTACTCAAACATAACAAATTTCCAGATTTTTGCTCTCTGTTTTGATCATTGATTATCTTATGCATTTAAAATTATTGCAGGTAATTGCACAGTAGTAAAGTAGGCAAGTTGAGAAATGCCACCAGAGACCAAAATTTATTTGCAGGAATTTGAACAAATATGAATAGAAAGTACAAATCTTGTAAGTTCTAATAAATGCTAGAGATAGCATGTAAATATATGAAACGACATAAAATATTCAGTTGTTTGAAAATGGGATTTTTAACTGGAGCTTTCTGTATTCTTTGGTGTTGGCAGTCTCCTCCCACCTCTTATTTCTTCAGAATAGTTTCCATTTTCTGAAGATATTTACCCATATTTTGGATGAATAAGTGAAAGATTATATTGTATTTGATTAACATCCCAATTTGAAACTACAGGACTGCTATTTAGGATCAACCTCATAATTTTGAAAACTGTAGTCATATTACGAGGAAAACAACTGTGCCAACATCCCACTCTTCAAATTTCCCCTCTATGCCAATGTGAGGAATATACCATGCCATGGATAGAAGAAATGCATCCTTATGTGGGAGATTTAAATGAACTTGAGTATTGTTCACTGGTCAGATTACAAGGGACTTCATGAGTTTTGAGTTGATGGTAATGTTGACTCCCATATTCATTTTTCTCACATTGCTTCAATATTTAAAATAACCAGCTTGCCTGTTTTGCTACTGTACTTTATATTTTCTTGTGAGTGTGTTTTTATATTTTATTTTGATTTCTTCATTAAATTTGTATTATGAATAATGTTGATAGGACTGATAATTGAAGCCAGTTCACATTCTGCTGGGTTGGGATTACCACCATTCTGTGTACAATTTACTCGACTATTATTGAAGAATTATTATTAAATACTAGGCTGAAAAATTTAATAATTAATAATAGCAACAACTTAGTTGTGAACATACCATTAATTGGAATCAACATGTTTACTTATATCGCCCGTTCTAATTAACCTACCTCCCAATGAATGGGCTCGATCATCCAAATCTAAGCACAGATGCTATGATACATAGTAAAACATCATGCATTAGTCATTGATCTAAAGCTGTGCAGTAACAATGCACTATATAGGTGTGCTGCACATTCTGGATGTAGGAAAAACTGGATCTCGATAGATGCTACTCCACTTAACCGAAATGCAAAAATTATTTGATTTCAAAGATAAAGGTACCACTTTGTGGCATTTGCTACCAAACTGTACCAGAGATTATTTAAATGATAGACCATTCCATCTGAACCATCAACAGAACTGTTACTGCTTCGAGTATTTATGGCTTCCACATCACTGATAACAGGTTGTACACAACACCAGTGATTGCATCAATGAGCTATGAACATTTCAAGCAAATACCTATGTTGTATCAGATGTAATTATATGGTTGCTGCTATTCAATTTTCAACCCTCATGATGTATCTTATTACCAGTGAATCTAATAATTATATTGATTGTTTTGTTTATTCCAGCCATGCCTTGTTGATGAGGATGGATGTTACAACAGCCAAGCAATGAAAGAATTACAAGGAAAGGCTGTCCTAAAAGAAGGAACAAAGTTTATCCTGGACTTTCTTTCTGCTGATATTGTTCACTTAGAAGACTATGTCCACAGTTATCCTTATGATTGGCGAAGCAAAACTCCAGTTATCATTCGGAGTTCCCATCAATGGTTTATAGATGTTAATCAGATAAGAGATAAAGCCATTGTAAGTTTTTTTTGTCTTTTATGTACTTTTGTCTTCACCTCTTTTTCAAAAAAATAGTATTGTTCTTTCAAATTTCTAAAGAAATAACTGAATCTTTTTTTTCTTTTCTTTTTCATTGTATAACTGAATGTACAATGAAAGTCTGGATTAAGTAGGGAGATAATAAAATAAATAAAAAAATTTAAGGGATAAGCTTTTATTCGTGTGAAAAAATGAACACAAAAGTTGAAAAAAATAATTTTTCTGATTACAATAAAATGCATGGTTCGAATAAAAGCGTGGGCGCTTATATAGCACCTTATATTTTGTGTAAATTTCCTTAAACAAATGGAATATTCCTAGAAGGTAAAGGCGCCCACTCTTTCTTCCAAATCATTCATTTTATTGTAATCAAAAAAATTATTTTCAACTTTTGCGTTCATTTTTTCGCATGAATAAAAGCTTATACCTTATTATTTTTTATTTATTTTATTTTCTACTTTTTACTGATGGCTGACATGAGTACACACGACATGTTTGGCATAGTAAACCAAATTCAATTACCGAATTCTCCAATATAAAACACATATTAAATATTCGTTACGAATATGACATATTAAGAATTTGAAAAAAGTGTGACACAGACCGAGAGACGAAACTTTGAGTGTGAAACGTTTGGCACACACAAAGTGAAAAAAAAAATCTACTTCTAGTTGTTGGCGAATTCTAATAGAAAGTAAACCCAAGATGCATAGAAACATGGGCTACGTCATTCATTGGTGCAGCGCCAGAAGTATTTACAACCGTACGTAACATGAAGTCACCACCTTCCAAACTTTATCGCCCAAATATAGGGCTAAAATTTTAATATTTTGTTAGGTTAAAAATAGGTATAGATTGCAAATTTTTTTGCATAACATTGTATTGTCACTGGAAACCCACCACTATGCTAAACTTCAAAGCTGTAGCTCAATTGGAAGTGAGTAAGAAATCGATCTCAAAATTTGACGACAAGACGCTCAAGTTGAATAAAAGCTTATAAAAAGTATGAAGTGCTTTTGAAGGGAAATATACAGTTGTAAAAATGTATCATCAAACAGAGCTGTTTTTTTTATTTACTTTAAATTTCATAAAGAATATTTGAATGGCATTTTATGCATTCCTCCTATTCTGAAAATTTGATTCATTTTATAAGATATATCATGCCGTTTTTAAGAAGTTTCAAAAATTTTTTTTTTCTTTTTACTTATTTGAAATATTAAATTAATTCCTTTTCAGTTTGAGGATGACATTTTAAAAAAAGCAATTGAAAGTATATTCAATTAAATAAACTATTTTTAATTATTTCTTTGTTTTTGAAAAGGGGAATTAATATACTGTGTGTCTGCCACAAGAACTCTCACCACCAAAGTGTCTAGTTGATGGTGCTCGCTATAGCAACTGGTAATACTAGGGAAGATCCATTTCAAATAGGAGGAATCCGACGGAAGTCAGAGTTTTATTTTATTCTTGGTGCCAGTTTGCAGCGGTAGTTGACCATTCGTCTTCTCGGTTTTGCCACAGTTTCACGTTCTTTTCAATTTGGAGCTAAGAGTGCCAATGCAACAAACTTGAATGAATGTCTACCTACTCGAAATGGATTCTTCTTTTGATAACCTATTTCTATAGTGATCGCCACCCAATACTAGACAATTTGGCGGTGAGATTTCTCGTGGCGGACAGACAGTAATGGTTATTCCTAGTGTCAGAAATATTGTATACTTATGAAACTGGAACAAATTTGAATTTGGAGTCCTATTTATTGAGTAACTGGAGAAGTTTTTTTGGAAGTGGTGGAATTCACTCTCCTTTCTTTTTCTGGAGGGAGAGCTCATAGAAAAAATTAAAACATTCATAAATTAAAAATATTTAGATTTAAATAAATAATGCGTTTTTGAAAGATGAGGAAAATTATTGTTAACAAAGCTAATGTGCAAAAAGATTGTAATTTTAGAATTAACTATTAAAAAATTTATGAAAGGCATACAAAGTAGGTGAAATTAAATCAAATATTTGCTGTCATGCTGTTTCATTTCAAATACTGTTCCCATCCATTGACATTAGCAGCATTTCTCATGTCATTTTCAATGTCTTTATTACAACTTGACTTGCTGATATTTTTTTCATTTTATTATACATTACTGAATATCATAAAAGTCAAACTTCATTAAGATTTAAATATGCATGTTTTTAATTTTGGTGCTGTTAATATGCTGATTAAAATAACAATTCTTTCTCTTGCTATTGGCAATAGGAATGTTTAAAGGATGTAACCATCGTTCCAGAACATTTTAAGAAAGTTTTCCAACGTCAATTAGAATCAGCACCTCAGTGGTGCATATCGAGACAAAGAGCTTGGGGTGTTCCTATACCTGCATTCTACTCCTCTGACCGAAATAAGCCCCTAGTTCACAGGTTAATCTTTATTTTCTATGTTGTATTGTATTATTTACATGTCACAGTGGAACTAATTATTTCCTTAAAATAATTTTTAAAAGTACAGTCGGACCTCTATTTAACGAACCTCTATTTTGCGAACATTTTCTTGGAACCAAGCACATTTTGCTAATTTCTTCGTAAAATAACCTCCAAATAGCGAAGTGCATTCTCTATCCAATATTTTTTCTCCCTATTTCTCAAAATATTTCTAAACATTTCATATTTATTCTTTCTTTTAACACATTTTATGGTGATCAATGACCTTGAAGCTGGAAAATGTCAAAGCGAAAGTGCTTGAGCATCAAAGAAAAAAATTTAATTCTTCATGAGGTGGATAAAGGCGTGGAAATAAAGGATATTGCTTTAAAATTTGGTATTCCACCAAACAGCTTATCAACCATAATAAAAAAAAAATCATGATAAGATACCAAATTATGATTCATCGAATTCTTGATCAAAACGTTTAAAAGCATGTGTCTATGAAGATGTGGATGAGGCAGGTTTGAAGTGTAGAGTGTGAAAAATAAAAACAGTACAGCAATGAATTGTGATGTAGACGAAGATGGAAATGATCATGATGCAGAAATCAACAAACCTTCGTATGATGAAATGCTAAAATTGATTAATTTTAATATAAAATTATTTTTTAATTGAAAATACAGTGTATTTCCGGACAATGTTTTGTTTTATTCGTGTTTCCCTTGTAGATTTCTTTTTGATGGATAAGATATATAAAACAGATATCAATTTACAAAATAAAGGTGTGGTTAATTACTTTTTTAAATAATATTTAGTGTTTATGAATTTAAAATCTGTTGTGTGTAGTTTAAAGTATTTTAAAATGTGAATTTCTATTTAGCGAATTTTCCATGTAACGAACTTTTTTCCGGGATTTAGCGACTTCGTTAAGTAGAGGTCCTACTGTATATGAATTAAAGAAATATGCTATTTATTTATAAAATTTTAAGGTTCTGTTTTGTGATTGGTAGAGGTAAAATTTGAATCCTTGTCTCCTAGTTTGATTTTTCCTAATATTTTTTTATACATTTTGCCAGTTAGCATCATAAAAAGATTAGTTTTGCACGACAAGAACTCGCCTCATCACAAGTAGATGCCTCACTTAAACATTAGGATATACAATAGACACCCAACTATCTGACCTAATGTGGCAGAGGTGCAGAGCAGATGGAGTTCTATAAATACTCACTTCCTTACTCCACCCACGCCATTAAAAACATC
Source organism: Araneus ventricosus (assembly GCA_013235015.1). Taxonomy (NCBI): domain Eukaryota; kingdom Metazoa; phylum Arthropoda; class Arachnida; order Araneae; family Araneidae; genus Araneus; species Araneus ventricosus. Next base: position 8,944 of record BGPR01038742.1, on the reverse strand, counting down.
TTTTTAGACCAAAACCTAATCTAATTCATATTTCCTAACCTCTTAGTACAGGCTTTTTAAATGAATCCGGGGGGGGGGAACTATGGGGCTGCCGCCCCTCCCAGAGCTAAACCAGAATTCTTGATTTTATTTTAAATCACTACAACTCTTTGTTCTTAATTTCCCTTTCTTAAAAAAATAATAAAAACATGACAGCATTGCCTTCTGACTTGACAGGCTCGGAAATTTTCCTACTTTTCTAGTCATTCCATTTGTACTTGTACAGTTGACACGGTCGGAAACGTTTTTTGGCTACTTATTTCATTGTATTTTTTATTAAATTATCGAAAGTACTGTAGTGTTCTTTATTGTTCTTATTGTCAGGTGAATAAAGTCTGTAAAGTTAAAGTATTTTGGTTTGCATAAGCCATGAGATTTGACATTCGTCACGACAATACAAAATTTTTATAACCTCAACTATATTTTTTAACTCCCAGACCCAAATCCTGGATTCGCCAATGTTTCTATGTACTGTCACATACATTTTAAAGATTTATGACTGAAAAACAAGTCTAAGAAAGTAAATACTGTACAGTTTGAATACATATAGTTTTAAAATAAACAAAACATTAAAGTAAACTGTAAGCTTAACTCTTATAAAAATGATTTAAACTTATTTTACTGTTCATTATATTTTCGCTGAAAAGTCCCTGACTTTCTGGTGTACCAAAGGGATTCTGGCAGCTTATGAGATCATAAATTTCCCTTTATCTGTCTACAAGTTAGCATGCACACAGCATGCTGTTTGATTAATTTACTTTCCTAAATCTTTCAGCATTTTTTTTTTGTTGTTTATTTTGTGTATTTTTTCCCCTCTGAGTTTTGGGAAACATTGAATCATTTTGCTAAATTATGGGATCTTCAAAGTATTCAACAGATTGGTAGACAGTATGAATAGAGAAGATTTCAAATTAGTTTTGATTTCAGTGTTAGTAAACAAAATATAATTTATTGGAATTGTTATGAAACTACATGCTTCCTTTTTACGTACTTAATTTTTGAATTGAATATTTAAAAGGAAGGTTGTTATCTTCAATATTATAAATTCTTTTGGAATTAATTTTCTTTCAGCATTTTCGTATTTTGATAATGAATTTTTTTCTGTTAGTGGATTTTGTATCGTTTTAAAGTTATTTACAAAATGAAAGTTAGCGTCGATTGAATCATCAGTTCCGTTTTTCACACTTTTTTATTTTATTTCTTAAGCACGCTGCCAATGTACATGAGATCTTCTACTACAACTTTCGTTAGTAAATCTGTGACAATCATATCTGAGATATTGTTGGCGGTTTAAAGCCCATCTTAGATGAGCACGAGTCTTCTAGTTGATAAATGATTACACTAATGTGAAAAGCTAGGCCCAGGATACAAGAGCCAAAATGAACCCTTTTTAGTTTGTGAAAAAATACTTGATAGATAATTGCCTCTCTCATTTAGCCCTCTTCAGGGTAAATTACACCTCATTTTATTGCGATGATTTATTTTATTTTTAACTAGGCCAGGTAATCGAGTGCCTGCTGTATATACAGTCAAACCTCGTTATAACGAACCCTCAACGGACCGACTCAGAAGTTCGTTTTAACCAAGGTTCGCTGTATCCGTATTTGCAAAAAAAAAATGCCCCAACCTGCTAAGATACTACTTCTATAATAAACTTTTTAATAACATAATATTTTCATTAGTAATTAGGGACAAATAAAGTATTAAATAATTTCCTTGCCAACGTTAGCCATGGTCACTGCAAAGTTCACAGAATGACAAGCAATTAAACTAAAATTGCAGGGAAAACATGTGATTGCTCCTAGGTCGTCTGACCAGAAAGGCCCCCCCCCCGTCCTTGGTTGACACCAGGCCAGGTGCCTGTTGTTCCTTTGTCCCACTTATGGGGTTAGCAGCGACTCTAACAAACTTACAATAGGCAAGGAATGTGGTATCTGGACCAGAGTATGTCATGCAAAATTGGTAACTCTTGTAGAAATTGGGTTGACTTGATTACAATTAGTAAAGAATGTCCCTTTGGGCAAGTGAAAAGTTTGAAGTTTTAGAAATTTTCAGTTCTCTATAACCGAGTCTCTAGCGTTTGCTGTTCGTTGTAAATGTATGAAAATACATTATTAACATAGGGCTTCAGTTGGGACCATGTAAAAGGTTCGCTGTAACTGAGGGTTCGTTATATCCCGGGTTCGCTATATCGCGGTTTGACTGTATATATTTTATGAATCAATCTGATTTCTGAAATTCAGAAAAAGGTTCAAGCATCCCTATTTGTATGTTTTTGTGCAAAAATGTTCTTTAATAATAATGCTATTATATGGACTGTGCTTTTTTTATATATAGGTATTTGAATGATACCTAAATCCAGCAAAGTGGAAGTGTTAATCTGTACCAAAATTTTGGAAATTTCTTGATAAATAGTTTTTGCTGTAGACTGGCTTGAAGAATTGAAGTTTATTTGCAGAATTCTTATTACATGATAAATATGAGAAATCTTGTAAAAAGAATTTTTTAAATTTGATTTCAGGGCCATAACAAACCATCTGTGCTCATTGATTCAAACGCATGGCATCCATTGTTGGTGGGAAAAACGTGTAAATGAACTACTGCCACCAGAATTAAGAAATAAAGTATGTGTTTCTACCTTTTTTTTCAACTATAATACTAGAATTCGATTTTTAGTTATCTTTCATTAGAAATTAGCAATTTGTACTAGATTCTCAAAGCATAACATTCTATGTCTAATAAGGACAGATCGCAAATTGCAATGTAGCATACCATTAAATGGGGATGGAGGCCCAGCAGGATGAAATATTGTCTGCACATTGTTCGAACATTAGAATGAAGATCATCTATTGTTCTGGAAAATGCAGAAGATTTTGAAGCATCTGAAAGGAAAGAGTGTCCATTTGATGCTGCCTGTGGAGAAATGGAGAATGCATATGAACGAGAGGAGGTACCTTTGAGAAAAGTGTCAGGGATATACCCAACGTGGAGTGCGATGCAACATTCCATGTGTCGTGTCATGTTTTGCCCAATCTTATCCAATATCTTACTGTATACCGCACTTATTCTAGTTTTCCACATTTTGCTATGTTTCATTTTGTGGTTGCTATGGGTGATAGTGTTATCCGCCCTTAGCAATTGTCCAACAGTGTATCATTGCTTCAAGTATATTCTATATTGTGGTTCTGGTTAAAGTAAAGTTTACGGTGCAGAGCCCTTTCTCTCCGCTTTAGCTCGCCAATTCCTTGCCGCCAAGCAGAAGAGTCAGAATATTTGTTTTGGTTGCGCAAGAATGTTCCTATTCGTGTGTTGTTTCCACAGGAATCGTTATATTTTTATTTCGCGCTTCAGCTTTACGATTTTATTGGGCAAGCCTGTGCTATCTACTATTTCATTGGTTGATTTCTCCGAATTCGAATAAAACTTCGTTTGGAATTGAAATTCTCGTTTTTGGAATTTTTTTAAAAACCTAAAAACATTCAATGAAAACGCGAAGCTACTATTTTCCTGCTTTGCTGAAAGCAAAGTCGATGATGTTTTCTTCAGTTTAAAAAAATTGGCTGCAACACACTTGCAATGCCACAGACATTGCGTGCGGAAATTTTCGTTTTTGGAATTTAAAAAAAAACTAACATTCACTGAAACAGCGAAGCTACTATTTTCCTGCTTTGCTGAAAGGGAAGCCGCTGATGGTTTTTTATTGTTGCTGTTGTTTAAAAAATTTGCCCGGAACCCACTTGAGATCCTGCAGGCATTGCGTCCACAAAGCAACAATAAAATGCTCACTGCGCACCCGAAACAAATGTTCTCACATCGCCAAGCCATCTTGCTCTTGGCTATCCTAAATGGGGAGGAACGGCTGTACACCATAAACTTAATGTTTACCGTGGTTCTCTATACTTTTTTCTATCATACTCTTTGTTACTTACAGTTAGAGTTACCACTCAATGAGTATCAGAAAGGAAGTGACATCATGGACATTTGGTTTGATAGTGGTATTAGCTGGAAATGTGTTTTGCCAGGTACACTCGTTAAATTTTCATCAGACACTTTTTGCATCTGTATCCAGGGTGCGTAGCGTCATGAAAAGTGCTTAAATTTCAAAACCATTTTTAAGCACCTTAAAAGTGCTTATTTTTGAAAAAAAGTTCCTTAAAAAGTGCTTAATTTTCGCAAGAAGTTCAAAGAAAACATTCTTTTTTTTTATTATTATTTCCTCAGACGTTGAATACGATATCAAAAGCATAGTCTTAAAGCTTTGTTTACCGGATGTATCTAGAAAAGAAACCGACGAAAAGGAAGAATTCGGGGAAGGAATCCTGGGTGAGATAGATCCAAGGGTGTCAACACATGTTAAGATAATTCTTATAGTCCAGTCAACAGAGGCCCAAAATGGGGATGAAAAAAACATTCAATCATATAGTTTTGAAAATTTATACACATGTTCGTGAGGGACTCCTAATGAACATACTAAAAGTCGCCGGTCCTGGGGAGGGGGGGGGGGGCGCGCGCCACCCTTATTGGATTTCGACCCCCCTTTTTAAGCTTTTCTTGAATATCTCGATAACTCTTCGGTTTTCAAACTGCAATTGATTTAACAAATTAAAGAACTTGAAGTTCCTTATGAATACATGCTTTTATTTTTCTTCTAGCTTTTATAGTTTCTGAGATAATGGGTCTCAAAGTTTGGCGCCATCTTAGATTTCATCCCCTTTTTTTAATTTTTCTTGAATATCTAGAAAACTAATCAATTTTCAAATCATATTTGCTTAAAAAAATTAAAGAGCGTACAATTCCCTAAATATAAATGCTTTTATTTTTCTTCTAGCTTTAATAGTTTTTGAGATAACTTGTCTCAAAGTGGATGGATTTGTAACAAGATCAAAGTTGATAGTCCATTCAATGAATGGTTATGAAAAAAACCTCCATTAAATCGTATAGTTTTGAAAATTGGTACACATGTTCGCAAGAGGGTTCTGTTGAACATACTAAAAGTCCCCGGTACTGAGGGTGCGGCTCGCGCCGCCATCTTGGATTTCATCCCTCCATTTTTAAAGTTTTTCTTTAATATCTCGAAAACTATTCTGTTTTTAAATTACAATTGATTTAACAAATCAAACCGCGTGAACTTCCCTACGAATTCATGCATTTATTATTCTTTTACCCATAATAGTTTCTGAGATAATGGATCTCAAAGTTTGCCACCATCTTCAATTTCATCCCCCTTTTTCCGTCTTTTTTGAATTTCTCAAAAACTATTCAATTTTCAATTATATGTAATACAGCAAATTAAGGATCGTAAAATTCCCTACAAATACATGCTCTTAATTTTCTTTTAGTTGTAATAGTTTCTCAGATATTTCAGAAAAACTTAAAAAGGGGGATGAAATCCAAAGATGGTAGCAAACTTTGAAGCCCATTATCTTGGCAACTATTAAAACTAGAACAAAAATAAAAGCACTCCTTTACAGGGAATTTTACGTTCTTTAATTTGTTGTATCATGTGTGATTTGAAAACCAAATAATTTTCTAGATACTCAAGAAAAACTGAGAAAAAGGAGATAAAATCCAAAATTGAGGCAAACTTTGAGACCCATTACCTCGGAAACTATCAAAGATAGAAGAAACATAAAGGCATGTATTTGCTGGGAATTTTACGCTCATTAATTTGCTGATTACAACAAATTTGAAAATCGAATAGTTTTCGATATATTAAAAAACGCTTTAAAAAGTGGTATGAAATCCAAGATGGTGGCAAACTGTGGAACCCATTATCTCAGAAATCATTAAATCTAGAAGAAAATTAAAAGCATGCTTTTGTAGGGAATTTTACACTCTTTAATTCGTTAAATTACTCAGGGTCAGGGACTTTTGTATGTTCATCAGGAGACCATCACGGACATGTGTACCAATTTTCAAAACTATATGATCTAATGTTTTTTTTTTTCAAACCCTTCATTGACTGGACCATTAATGGCCTTTTTCATGCTTCCTCTTACTTCAACAATGGGTAGCACCGTGTATTGAAATACTGGAATGATTATACCGAAGGGGCAAATTAACTGGTAATTTGTTAATTTTAAGAAATCTTGAAACAGGTAACAGATTTTTATTGTTAATCTTATAAAAGTTGATTTAATTTTTCATAATAACAATTTGCATTCTCATCTTTAATCTTTTTGTAAAATAAAAAATACATTCTTTATTTTACAATAGAAGACGTTGTGCGGAAATAAATATTAAAATTAAAAAATGCATATTTAAAATTAAAAAATATATTTTAAAATTTTCAATAAAAACTATGCATTATTTTAAAAAAGAAATTATTATATGTTTAGAAAATACGTGGTTCGACGTATGCATGCATGTACAAAGGTGCTTAATGTTTTTGGCTAAGGTGCTTAAAAAGTCCTTAAAAGTGCTTAATTTTTGCAGCAATTTCTCACTACGCACCCTGGTATCATTTCACATGGCTAATTTTAATACAACATATATTTTATAAGAATTTTTGTTATTTTATAATAATTGATATAACAGGTATTAAGATTTTTGAATAATTCTGTTACAGAACCACACATATCTGATATTTGTATTGAAGGCATCGATCAAATTCGAGGTTGGTTCAATTCGTCTTTACTGACGTCTATAGCAGTGAGAGGAAAAGCACCATACAAGTAAAAATTCAATTGTGTATTTATTCTTTAAGTTGCTCATAATTATTTATTTTAAAATAAGGTTTGGAAATATTGCAGAATTGATCTGAAAATTAAAATCTATTTGAACTTTACATTTCGGTCATCACATATGAATTGTGGCTGTCACTTCACAAAAAAATTCTTGTCATACCCATGTTGAAAATATTTTTTAATAATTTATACTTTGTTTTATGAAATTTAAAAGAAGTGGTAGCTTGAAATGAAATAATGATTAGAAAATTTTATTTTGATCTCTTTGTAAACAGTATAAATGTGATCATAAATATTTCAGTGTATCTCTACTAATAGTAAAAGAGAATGTGTGTTGGCTCTCTTCAGGGCAGACCGCTATACCTAGAGCTACGAAATTCGGCGCAAACATACTATGGAGGTTGGGAATGTGCACCTCGGAGCCGTTTTTTAAAAATTTTAATTACAATTTGAATTAAATAAAAATTAAGCAAAATTTTGGTGTTTTCTTTAATTACTTCCGAAAATATTACAGTGCAAAAATTATTTTTACACTGTCTGAAAATTTAAAAAATTATTTTTTCAATGATATCAATTGAGTTGCCATATGAATTTTTCCTAATTTTAATAAACTTTTAAAAATATTTTTTGGCATAATTTACAACAATACTTTTCATTGTTACAATGAAATTCAAACCGTTTCCATTGTTTAAAAAAAATATTTAATTGCGTGTTTCTCTTGCATTGTTGAAAGCTAACAAGGAGAGGGCACGACTTCGGAAATTCAATTCGGGTTAAAATTTGGCATATTAGTAGCACACCATTTGGGTGTTCACAAATTAATCTAAAAAAGTGCAATGGCCAGCCAATTAGGAGGAAATGGCCCTCAAACTTCGGGTGCAACTTATATACCAGTAACTCTTCACAAGCAATCAGTGCTTATATAGCTTAGATGTCAGTGTGAACGCCTAGCATTTGCTAGATCCACAGTTCGGTCCCGGCTGTGGTTATTTTTTTACTTTTTCAAAATTATTCCAAATTAAATTAAAAATTTAAAAAATATTTTAAATTAAAACTTTAATTATATTTATGCAGAAAATAACTTTATATGATACTTGAATTACAGTTAAAATAATAATAAAAATAATATATAAATAGTAAAATAATTATTAATACACCTTTAATGGTTGTGATAAATATTAACTATAATTAAAATTATCATTCTAGATTCATTGAAAGTTTTAAATTATTGGGTTTTTATATTCACAAATTCTTTGTTCTTATTTTATCTTGAAAGTCGAGAGCAGAAGTCAATATATTGAATACATATGCAGATGGTCCAGTATTTTAATGATGGAATAAAAATAGCATAGAGCAACTGTTAATCTATTAAATGCATAGGCAGATTGTCCGAAATTTCAATAATTGAAAAGGGACCAATGGGTAAATGTCTTTACTCCTTATCGTATGAAATTTGTAGAATGAATTTATAAAATGTCATGAGTGATGAAGCCTAAAAAGTATATTTTATAGTGGGTTGGTTGGTTTGGGATTTATTGGCTCAAGAGCCAAATTTGGCCATGCTGCGCCAAACGTACGGTGAAAGTACAGCATATGGTGGGATTTTTTATAGTGGGTAATTAATGGGTAATCATAGTTGTGATTTATTACCTTTAAAGTTATATTTATCAGTATTTTAGTACTTATAAAGTAAATTTACCAATAATTCAAGTATCATATGAATAAACAGTAATTTTATGTATAAAAAAGTAATATTTTAATTACAAATACTTAAAAAGTTTTTCATTTAAATTTGTAATAATTTTGAAAAACTTTAAAAAAAACCTCTCAATCTTTCTAATGAAAGATAGCTCATTTTTAATGTGAACAAAGACACACATCTAAAGAACTGTTGCTTTTGTGAACAATAGGCATTTATTAATTGTGCAAGGGATCAAAATATTTTTTGTTTCTAATATTTTTATGCTAATTATTATTCTGGTTTTTGTATATAATTCAATTTAGAAATATACAGTTACTTGTACAAAATGAAAGAAAAAATGAAAATTAATTAATAAATGTAGGATAAACTTCTAAAATTTATGAAGGATAATGCCTAAACAAAAATGTTTTATGATGCGAATCATTATAGTTAATATTTATCACCATTAAGGATGTATTTATAATTATTTCACTGTTTATATATTATTTTTATTATTATTTATCTGTAATTCAAGTAT
>BGPR01038741.1:0-14584 GCA_013235015.1 Araneus ventricosus | reverse complement strand
CTCCGGATCGTACTGGTAGCACCACGACTCATCCCCTGTAACGATTGCTTCCAAGAACTGCGGATTCTGGTCACACGCGTCGGTGAAATCTCCAGAGGTTTCCATTTGGTGTTGCTTTTGCTCGTCTGACAGCTTGCGCGGTACACACCGGGCACGAATCTTACGCTTTTGCTAATGTTCGTGAATAATGTTGCTCTCACTGTCTAGGCTTATCTTCAATTCTTCTCCTATCATTCTCAAAGACAGCCGTCGATCATCCACAAGCATCCGTCGCACTCGTTCGATGTTGTCTGGAGTTGTGCTTGTTGGCGGTCGACCCAAACGTGACTCATCTTCGACATCTTCCTTTCCATCTCTAAAGCGTTTAAACCACTCAAAAACACAATTTTTACTCAATGCTTCCACACCGTACACTTTCACTAACATTTCATGCGTCACCGTTGCCGTTTTGCATAATTTGAAGCAAAACTTCACGCGTTGCTCCATTTCGCAGTGACGGGCCTTCTCACACTCACTCTTTAAATTGGTCGTAGAACGCACTTCCGCTAAACTGTTGTGATTTGGACGCTATGGGGGAATAGTTGCCATGTCTCTCACTGCGTCTGCGTGAGACCCAGCGCGCTTATTCAACTATGGGACCATTCACCGAGCTTTTCGAACGCACCTTGTAATACGCGTATTCAGGTAGACAACTGATAATAATGCCTCCGTACGCCACTATTTCCAAACCAAAAAAAGGCATTCATTATTGCATGGCTTAAATGTCATTTACCAGGCATCATACAAGATAGGGACTTGCATTATTCAAAGCTCATCCAGAAAGTAAGTACCGTTTGGATATTAAAAAAGATTAACTATTTGTTTTCATTTGTATTTTCTTACAGCAAAATCTACGCACCTTAAACTACTTTTCGACATATTCACCATGCGAATTAAGGCATGTGTCATATCTTGGCACATATTGTAACATACCCGCTTCGATGAATTCGGCCGCCTGCAACATGAACCAGTTCTGGATGTTTACCTTGATCTCATCATCACTTGCAAATTGCTAGGCGGCAAGAAATTTCTTGTGTTGAGAAAACAAGTGGAAGTCTGATGGAGCTAGGTCCGGACTATAAGGAGGGTGACAGAATTGTTCCTAGTGAAATAAATCATGCAGCGCACCAATTCTTCGGTGATCAACGACTGGCGTCCACTGCGCTCCTCGTCGGGACATTTTTTCTTCCTTCGTTAAACATTCTAACCCACTTTCGCACCATACCTTCACCTCGAGTCTTCCGTAAAGTCATTTATCTAACGATTAATTTCTACACGGTCGAACAATTCTTCGCATTCAACTTGAGAACGGCTCTATTTTCCCTTACAGCGCTGTCAGGCCGATCGATTGTTTTAAACATGACTACTGACAAGCAATGTTCAAACGTTACCGTAAACAAACAAATGGCTAGGCTACCTGTTCCGGGAGTTGAGCATAACTGGTGACTCCGCAAATCTCGTGCTGTCAGAAGCGCAGGAGATATGCTGTTCACTTACTTTCTGGATGAGCTTATTATTAGGTGCGTATACGTAAGATAAAGAAAGTTGTTGCTATTAATTAATATCCCTGAGTAGTTTTGCTCCTCAACCAAAAAAAAAAGTACTTTTCTAGTCTAATTATTAGAGCAAAGTCAAAGATAAATGAAAATTTGAAAGTCAGAAAATTTTGGAATATTTTAACACAACAACCGATAAAAAAAATTTTTTCCTTCAAGAGAAGAAATAGCATTTCTCAAAATTTTAAAATTCGCAGAACAAAGACCATATGTTGTGAAAATACTAACTTTACTTCGAAAGTTAATAAATGAATATATATATAGATATATATCTATTTATTTATCTTGAAGTAAAGTTAGTATTTTTTCTATTTATATATATATATATATAAATAGAAAGAATAACTTTTACTTTGAAAGTTATAATAAATGAATATATATATATATATATTATAAGTAGTCATCATAGGTAAACATAAATTTCGAATCAAAAAACAGAATGTTTTGGAATACTTTAAATCTAAATATTTGATTAAAATTTTATTTCTTCAAGAAAATAAATAGTATTACAAAAAATTAGAATTGCTATGCCGTCAGAAAGAATACTAACTTTACTTCGAAATTTCATATCATGATTAGATTCTACATATTATCTAGGTACAACATAGAAAAAAATCTAGTTCTTGCTCGGATATTTTCAAGCATAACCAATCCAATATAAATATAGTTAAAAGATAAGCTTTAAGTATTTAATTAAACAAAACGGTTCAGCTTCCTTTCTGTTCATTTTTCAAAAAAACATACAGAAGAAATGACTACAATTTTCCTCTAGTTTCATATCCACGTTTGAAATGCTTATTGATATATATTATAGATTTGAAAAATGAGAAGAACATCGAAAAAGATCATATTCACGTAAAAAAGTTATCTAAAATATAAATTTCTGCTTGAAGAATTTTAGTATAAATAAAAAGGCACAAGATTATTTATAACAGAGACAACATCTTGGATTTCTTCATCCAATAGTATTCCATCTTACAAAAGACCTAATCCAGATGTAGTTTGGGAGAGTGTGAAAAGCATTCAGGAAAAGGAAAATTTTCTTCTAAAGAACATCCTCTTCATTTCTTAAATTCCTTGCTAAGTCCTTACTGCTGGTATGAACCAGAAACTAAGAAGAAAGACAGAGGAAATGGTGTCTTTTATTCCTCCCAGATAAAGATCTCTAAGGATTTTCTTCTTTCAAGCTGCTGGGTGATGAAGTTCATAATAGCGATAAGTTCCCTTTTTCAAAACAACAACGCATGGTTAGATGAAACGACAGAGTTTACTGCCATTGTTTGGCAACATTTATAGTCAGATAAATGGATGGATCCGTTACAGAATTTTCAGTATAAACTAAAAAAAGCTTTTGTTTATAATTAAAAAATGAATTCTTTTTTTCTTTCCAATTACAGCAAAAAAATTTCTTGCTAGTGGAAAGTGGCCTCCATCTTCTGCAGAATATGTTATTGTGGTAATGTTCTTTTGGATGCATTTCGTGCATTGTAAGAATTTGAATCTGAAAGGTAAAAAAAGAAACAGTTTTATGAAAAAAAAGAAATTATGGTTTTTTCAGTTGGATGCACCCAAAACTCCATTAAAAGTGCTTTAAATGCAGCAGAGACGAATTTATTTCCACACATTAATGCATTTCTCATGAAATCTCCTGAAATTATCTTGAAGCATGACGCAATTTCATTTTTTGTTTTCCAGACGCCTAGTTTTCCAAGAAGAGAGGACGTCTGTGAATAAAAAACAGGTAAAACAGGGGGTTTCCAAATGGCTTAGTAAATTACTCCATCATGTGCTCCCTCAATTGTTGAAAATGCTTTGTTTATTTAAACTCTTTTAAATATAACATGATTTTTTCTAGGCCTGTTTTAAATTAGAAATGATAGAGAATTCATGCTTTGTCTGAAAATTGTGTCTGATTGTATACAACCCTTCTAGAAAAACAATACTGAAGCACTAGTTTAATTCAATTCTTATCATTATTTTAACAAAATCATAATCTCAATAATTTAAGCCTCTGAATTTGTTTACAGTTACACAGTATACAAGAAGCTTGTTAAACTCTCGTAATCCACAAGAACCCTGTTTGCGGTCCGCCGCTCCAGTATATCTGCTTAATAATTGGTTATAAATACCACATACGGTAATAACATCTTAAAACAGCCTGGATTAATATAAGCTCTTACTCTTAAAAGTCATCCATCTAATTGCACATTGTTTCAGGCTGCGTTGTAAATTCGTCACGTACTGTTTTCTCTCCCTGCAAAATGTGCAATGAGTTCGTATATTAACTTTTCTTGGTGCATTATCATGTGACACACGAATTCAATCTTTTGTTTTATAAATAAATTGACATCTTATCAGATTACTTTTCGGTAAGGAAATGAATGCTGATTATTCCGTAAACATAAACATTAAATTATAAACTATGTATATAAAATTTCCTGTAGACATACAAATGTAATTTTAGGTATTTATTACTATTCCAAGTCAACAAAAGAAATGAAACTAGATTAAAGTATAAATCTGAAAGTGGAGAACCAATAATTCCAAAAAATGTTAAAAATGCATCGAATAGTGGGTCCCAAAATGCAGCAGCAAACCAAATCAACGTAGAGAATAGAAACAAAAATAAAAAAAGAAGGTAACAAAATGGAACCCCTCTTGCACAGTGCGTCTTTAAAGGGTCAAACAAGAAGCAGAGTTTCAAATTAGATTTTTTATATTTAAAGGCATGACAGTTGTCAAAGAAAGTCCCACTTGACTGAAAAGTCCAAAAATGGAATGGAAAAGAAAGGAACATCCAGAAATAAAAAAGTGCAAAAATAAAAGAGAAAAATACTCAAAAAAGACAAACAAAATATCCACAACTCACCCTGTCATTTTCTAGAACTGCCCAAAAACAACAAGTGTAAACAACAGGATGCTGAAGAAATAATATAAATAATATGTAGCCCGGTGAGTAAAATGAGTAGAGAGCCATTCATCACAGAAACATCACAGAGAAAGTAGTTTTAATATATATATTTTGAACCATTAAAACTCAAATAATATTTTTACTATAGACACCTATTAAAACCATCTTTTAAAATTAAATATAATAACTATATAACTTAATATTATTCACACAATGACAGAAAGCTAATAATATTAAAAAACTATTACTATGAAAAAGCTAGTCCAGATATGGAATTCCAACAATCAAACAAGCAGAACCGACCTGAGGAATCGATTATGTCACATTATTTCGAAATTCTAAAGGAGCCAACCTTCTGTGACGGCCAATTGTTGGAAAAAAATCAACATTTGTAGAGTAAATTCCAAAATATATTAAGGAAAGCATAAATTATATTTCAATTTTGAAGAATTTATAGAAAAAGCAAGAATTTTTTGGATATTGTACTCATATTAAAGTTGGACTTTTTTTTGTACGTTGCTGCATTTCCAGTTCCTTATCCAGAAGATTACAGTAATGCTGTTTGCATATAAAAAAAGCATAGTTATTGGAAGCTTCGGTCGATTGAGTGGATGATGAAATTCATTTTAAGTCTTCAATAGCAATTTTAATAATATTAGAAAAGCTAAAAGAATCAAAACATTTGGAATTGAGTAATAATGGAGGGAGAAAGACTTTTTTCGAAAGGTAATAAAGATTCCATTTCCACCTCAATGAAAAATTCAATGGGGGGATAGAAAAAGGCCATATATGATATTTCTCCCATTCTTTAATCCCTTAAATCATTTTAACGACACCTCATTTTAATTACTCTAATACTCCATCGTAATAAGCACACGAGTCTGAACCAGCATTTCTATCCATCCTTTGAACGTCAGTTCATCCAGAGTCACGCAGAACCGACAGAACCTTTACCCATGAAGAAGAAATAACCTAATATCCTCAACTGACTAAAAGAATTACCAAATGTTGTCTCTTCCTGATCAAATGGACTACTACACCTCACCTTCATTAAAGCATGGTACATATATATATATAATGCTTCGGTTGTAGCCACACAACGAGCCGAGTTATTAACTAATTTTTCTTTTATTATCCAAATACTCTTAAGTCATTTTATGAGTGGCAGACATACGTGCATCTTAGTATTATAAAAAAGAGAACAGAAAATACCTGCATTTCCTCAGATAGGAATTAACATAGACACGTGATCAAAGTGAAGGAATTATAGCCATTTTAGTAAATTACGTATGTAAGCGAGGGAAAAAAGCATGGCGCTGGACAAGTAGCTGGATTTCAAGAATTGTGTATGCCAATTAGAATATTCCTTTAGTAATAAATATGCCAAACGCGAGATTTAATATACCTTCAGCGCGGGAAATAAAACGAAACCGAGCTTAAGAAAAGCCTTTGGAATACATTAATATAGTACTAAGATCTAAAGTATATAATATTAGATTTTAAAGCAAAATTAAGGAGATTATTACATATATATTATTAATAATTATTTGAATTTGTGACTGACTCTCGGATTCCCTTTCGGTTCAAAAATTTGTGCTTTCTTGATAACCGTCATGCCCTTAAACAGAAAAAGTCCGATTGAAACCTGCTCTTGCCTGACCCCTGAACAAGTACAAGAAGAGGGCCGCCATTGTTTTATCTTTTGCTTTCTTTTTTTTATTTGGTTCTATTCTATTATGCCATGTCATTTGAAAACGTTATCTAAAAGCCTATTAGGCTATGCAGACTATAAGCAAATAACTAAATATAGAATAGTAAAGAGTGTCTGCCATGAATTCTTAATAGCAAGATATTTTAGATTACTGATAAGTAATATTTTACTGTTTTGAGTCAATCTCTTGAATATGAGCAGAAAACGTAAATATTTTAGAACAAATATGATTTGACTATTATAACATTTTATGAAAAGTTCTAGTAATGATTTAAATTTCTTGATGAAATATATGTAGCGAAAGCATTTTATGTTTCTATACTATAATTCGGTGATCCAATCTCATTTTCGAACAATTAGTGTAACATATTCATGCTAACTTTATCAAACGAGTTACTATAAACACATTATAGGTACTAAAATAAGGATATTGATAAAAAGTTGTTGATAAAAATATTCTGGGGCATTGTTAATCTTACATGATGTGTATATTTGGAACAAATTTAATTTAATCAATACGAATTTTTAAAGTTTCCTTGGAATGAGCCAATTAGATTTGAGTTAATGTTATTTGCAAAAAAAGAGTGTTTCAACTTTTAAACGTATTTGAGTGATAATTTCTACCAGCAAAGTATGTTTCTTACGAATAAAATATAATATATATATGTTAAAAAATTCATCATACTAATTACTGTTTCTCTCAATACTTTTTACGCACTAAAATATGAATATTGAAAATTAGGCATACATTAAAATCATTAAATTTCCCATTCCGATTAAATAATGAACTTAGGTAGCGCTAGCAAGTAAATTAAAAAAATCATTTTCGGAAAACACTTTGAATTCATCAATTTACAGCAATACTTCTTGAGTACACCAAACGCCTTAAAATCTTCTGTAGTTAGATTTCATCCATCTTCAAAATCAATGTCAAGTTGGTGTCATATCTTATCCCGAGAAAAACACTGGAAATCGCTACAGTCTCCACATTACTCTCTTTACTATAGATAGCTAATTCAAAATAACTAATCTCTTCAGTAACGATGAAAGGAATCGGTAGTTTTAATGAAATGAACATTGAAAGATAAAATTCTAATGTCTCGCTGGCATTTGGGAATTTGGATTAAAGAGCCCTGGCCAGTTATCCCGACAAGTAGTTTAAAAAAGCACTTTTCCAGTTCTTTTTAAAGGAGTGTGACAAAGACAAAAAACCATTTGAGAGGGATAAAAGGTAAATCCAAATGATCATTAAATGTATTTTATTATGAATGAAAAATTTATTTTATTGAAATGTGAAATTTTCGTGACCTGTTCATTGTTTCCTTTTTTTTAAATAATTGTTTATTATTACTTCATTATTAGAATTTTATTTAGATCAATTTTCACTATAATTACTCCCGTCATTCACACGAGATAAAAAAACCAATACCTTATATAACTTACATACACAGTCGACGATCGTTATGAAGGACCACACATTATAAAAGACCATTCCATTATAACGACCAGTGATAAAATCCCCAACTGTGTTTCCCTATGCACTATGTTTTACCTCTGTATAACGACCAATACAGTGTCCCAATACAATGTCCGAATTCAGCGAAAACTCTTCCCGGTATTTTCTAAAAAGAACATGTTTCTAAACGTAAATGACGCCAGACATTACTGTATCGCCAAGCTTCGTAGATGTAGAGCTTTAGCGTGTAGTTCAACTTTAATTGGGGCGGAAATTACTACTCCACCACAGCGCGGGAAATTAGAATACTGAAATAAAAAAATGTTTAAGTGCTATTGAGATTCAAAATGTTTTGAAAGATTGCAGAAACATTATTTATCATCTTTTTTAACTGAACTGGAAAATTATATTTTGCAAAAAGCACATATGCAGAAAAGACAAACAAAGATTTCTAATTTTTTTCTTCTTCGTGAAAATAAATGTTTTATAAGTATATAAATTACCCTTTATTTTCACTCTCTTAAAATCTGCTGTTTCAGAAATATATTATTTTAATTGATAAAATTTTATTTTAATACCAATACAAAAATGTTGAGTATTTAGCTGGAATCTCTTTAAAATCACCATTTATATGGAACTGCTGAGCGTGTATGTACAGTTTTTAATTATATCCACTATAGTATTCACACTCGTTATAAAAGATTATTTTGCTGTGGGACGCAGAGGGTCATTATAACGAGAGTCGACTGCATAATCAAAAAAATTAAGTTAGCTTAAAATATGCAAACAATACTAGGTATTGAATTGCCCCACAAAGAACACAACCGTCCAGGCTTTCAGCGCATACGGGTCTACGTTGAATGACGGGCCGCCGCGACAGATAGTCAGGCATCAGGGTCTCCCCGCATAATAACCCCATTAAGAGCGGTTTATGACTTTCCCCTGTTTTACCGGATAAGACTCATCATCGGAAGTGGGTCCAAAGAGCCACACCACCATTATAGTGCACGTAAATTCAGTGGAGCGAGTTTCGCTTACTTTATAGGGCGGCAGCAACTCCTATCCGTGTACTCGTGCCATCCTGAGGGGTGGTATTGAATTGTATAATTGATCTGAAGGGTAGGAAATGTTCGAAAAAGGTACTTTAGTGCTCTGATTAAAAAGTGAAAATTAGATTTATATATAATTATTTGCAATTTAGCATAAAAGTTTCTTATTCATTAATCTGTCTAAAACTGATTATGTTTACTCATGGTTCATAGTTGTCCCAAATAAAGTCAACGGACTTTGATTAAATATTATACAAATAATAATATACATCAAATTGATTACTATTATAATTTATAAATCTTGTCAAATACTGGAAATATAAATCAGATTAATAATTCCTGGTGTTCTTAAATTTTTTTGTCTATTGCTGATGATGTTTGCTGAATGATCAGTCTTTTTAAGGCTAAGTTGAACCTGAAAATGACGGTCAACAATTAGATTCTTCTTATAACTGACAAAATTTAGCATTTTAAAATGAATTAGTTTGTCTCTGGAAGCTTTGACACCGGTTTATCAACTGTTTAGTTACACTATATGATCAAAAATATCAGGACTATTCTGATTTTCTCAAATTTTGCAATTTCCTGAAAGGAAAGATGATGCCTTGAATCTCGACCATGTAAAGGATAGATTAACCATTTATATAGTGAAGATTCGGTCACGAAGGCATTTAGGGGCCGAAATTGCGAAGAAGAAAAAAACAGATCTGGCTCCGCCCTGCTCTTCATTGCGAAGCTGATATCGGTTTACATAAATTACTTCTCTTGTTTTGCTTATTATGTTAATATTTATTGGCATTTCAACATATTCTGGAAGATAAAGGTTTTAATCCCAATTTTCTCCAGCATGTTTCTTTATAACATGCATCATCATAGAAATTCTCTTGAAAAAGGATTACGTTAGAAAGCGTAAACTTTAGAATAAACACTTTGAACATTAAATCAATTATGAGTATTTTGTAACAAAATAATCTCTTTACTCGAGAGAATGCGCGAGACGTAGCGTAATTTTTCTTCACAAAGTGAAAGCCAGACTTTAGGCAACTTATAAAAATTGAAGTTAAATAATATCAAGATTTAGAAATATATCGGCATTGCAGTTACCAGCTTTCTTTCCTCTCCTCTGAGAGAAACAAAATGATGAGGGTTTCTTCTCCACAAATTGATAATTTTAAACTTAAATTTTAAAATAACTTTATAGAATTTAATAAAAGTGAATACGCTGAATACCCAGGCAAACTTGTAAATAAAATTCATAATTTAAATTGCAGTTCGAAGATCACGCGAATATTAAAGTTTAAAAATAGCAATTTATGGAAAAAAACCCTCATTTTATATTTGTTTCTCTTGGAAAGAAGCAGCAATCCTGTTCACTTCACAATACTGATATCTTCTAAATCTTAATGGTATTTAACTGTAATTTTTATGAAAGCGTTCTATATATCTATCTGGCTTTTCACTTATGAAAGCAAATTACGCTATGTTTCTTGTATGTGCAGTAAAAATTATTTACTACAAATGTCATATTTCCTTTAATATTGATGCCATTTATTCCAAATTTACGCAATGCTTTTCTTAATGTATTTTTTCAAGAAATTTCATATAATTTGATGGAGAACTTGCATGTTATAAGAATAACTACAAGAAAATTTAGGAGTTTTAAGAAAACCTTTATATCTTCCAGAATATTCTTTCATCTTATGAAAATGCATGCTGATGCATATTAAGAAACCATTGATGTAATTTGTAAATTATTCCATGTTCCTGTGGAACGGGGTGTATTTAGAATTTTTTTTCCTTCATCAATTTTTAACGTCTCCCCTAAACTCTAAGTGACCGAATCTTCACTGCAAAATGTGAGTTAGAGTCTATTCTTACATGACCGAAGTTCAAAGGCAGTTTTCTAGCTTTTCAAGAGAAATTCTAAAATGTTAAAATCTGTCTGGATACTTTGATCATATATAGTGTATCTAACTGTAAGCAATTTTTAAGAATTTTCGAAATATTCAGTAAAATACCAATCAGGTATCTATTATTATTGTAAAAGTAAGTTTTAGTTTATAAGAACATACATCCGCCCAAAAATTCAGTTTTATAAGAATAAACACAACTGAATCATTAAGACTCAAGATAAAGGTGTATTCTGGTTTTTTACTATTCACACAGCATGCTATAAAAAAAAAGATAAAATAGTAAATTTATCATATAGCAGGCTACTGAAAACAAAATATTAAAATGATTCTCAACTATTTGGGACTTTTAAATTTACGTAGCATGTTAGTTTATTTGTAACTAAATGTGTGTTATAAAATTCTTATTAACTCCTATTCGGATGGATTCAAACATGTATTTTAATTATGTATTGCGGCTTTGTAATGCAAGAATTTAAAAGTCAATATATTTAACAACAAAATTTATCAAAAACACGAATAGATTTCTGAAGCACTCAATCATCAATGAGCTGACTCTTGATCAATTGCACAACTCTAGCTAACATATAACCATACTTTTAACAAGTGAATGATATCTTTCCAGCTGTGAATTTAACACTGATGAAAGCTTATTAAAAAACAAAACTAAAACTGCATATACGAGTTATAGGCTGGAAATGAAAATGTATAAAAACTTGGAACCTTATGTGAACACTTAGTAGAGAAGATATTAACAAAGAAAGGTTTGAATGAAAAAAATATTTAAGATAAAATCAAAGATTTTTTTCCTTTGAGAACAAAATCAACTTCCTTTAAAAAAAGAGATAAGAGTAGTTCAGTTGAAACGAAAGAGATTTAAAGTGTTTGTAATATATTATCAGCAGTAATTCACCAGCATCATAGAATAAACTGGAGATAACTTTCAGAAGTCTGCGTCTCATATTTTGAATCCAATGGTTATGGAATTAAAAGGGTGAGTGAATAATGAAAAGGGTACAGACGTTACAAATAAAGGTCTATTCTGACACTGTAGCAAAATTAAGGAAAATATAAAATATTTTAGTTTCGCAAGATATAATGCATAATTCTTTTGATGGAGGAAATTTTTCCACATTTGACCATGCCTTATCTCGGTCCTTAAATTCTTTCTTCTAGTTTTTTTTATTAAATAAATTCTCAAATAATTTTTTTACTGTTTTTTAAGTAAAAACCAATATTATAAAATTTAATATAAAAATCCCAAACTTTAAACATCATTTTCCGCATTCTTTTGTATTTATTAATTCAAATTACACAGCTGAATTTAAAATTAGATCTCTGCACTAATCAACTTCCAGCATCATGTATTAGGAAATGAAATCTTAAACTATGTCGAGAGTCTGCATACAGTAATGCCGAAAAAAACGTAAAAAATGTGTCACTATGACCAATTAATTATTTATTTTATTCCAGTAAGGTTAATATTTCAGACACACGTATTTTGAAACACGGAGAGATATTTTATTTGAACTCTATTCATATTTATACTCATCTTTTAAATCTGCAAAGTACCGGCAAAGCAACTTCTTTACGATTTCATAGGAAGACAATGTAAATACTTTAGTATAACTTAGGAATCTAAAGTCATTTATGTTCAGACACACTATAACATTTTGTGAAGATTTATTTGTTCTAGCATTTCCCGCAAAAATATTTTTTAAATATAATTAGTTTGCTTGCTGCCCCTCCGGGCGGGTTGGCAACCAGCACCCACTTTGCTCAGCAAGCACTGTCCTTTCCACTCCAGATGTGCTCTGAGGTCTCACAGCCAGCCACTACTTTTCATAGTTTTAAATATTGCATGTAAAGATCAGTGAACAGACCATAAACCAAAGTAGATTTCCATATTCTTTCAGACAACAGATTCCTTTAAAATTGTAAAAATCTTTCAATAAACATCATCTAGTTGTTTTGTATAACTTTTCACGAAATCTGGTTTCTTAAATCCTTCAGATCCATAAATACAGAATGAAATCGCCCCTAACTAACAGCTTCCCATCACCTAAAATAGGTATTTTACAATATTTTTGACACGCCATTGTGACTGTTGGGTTCTATATATTTTAAAATATGGTAAAAAACTCAGACAGTTCATGAATCCCCTAACACTGTTGATTTTCGATAACCCGATATTTCAATTATTGTTATGACGTCTAGATATATCAAGAGTCACCTGTCCCCACAAACTCCTCCAGTTAAGAACGAAATCGAAAACATATAGAGAATGTATAGCGAGAAATGTTTTTCGATTCTGCTCCTGCAAATGGGAGGATGGGGGGGCATGTTGGATGACCACCTAGATGTCATAAGCAATCATTTGAAATATAATTTATCGAAATCGGTCGAGTGGTCGAGGCTGGCGGACCCAGAGAAGGTTTTTTCACCGGGGATTTTAAATATAAAACATGATTGAGATTATTTTAAAAATCTTTTATGGTTTTTCTAAGTCACAATTCTAAGGAAATCGAAAGCAAATTTGAATCCCTGAGCAGATAGAATTACAAATTCGTATTAATCACAAGAAGGATTCAAAATATGATTCTACTAATTTTTATTCGGCAGGATCCGAAAGAAATTACCAACCCGGAAACATTTAATAAGATGCAATTGTTCGTTTAGTATTCAAAAGATATTCTAAAAGGAGTAGATTCATAAAAGTTTTGTAATATTTAAGTTCCTATCTGTCAAAACTGGAAGAGAAAATTTTGAGGAGCAATATACAATACATCAATACATCAACATAACGGAACAACACTTAATAATAATAATTTTTAATTGTTTACTATCTACAGCGAATACCTTGTTTTTCCCAAAACCTAATCCTTCTTTCATCAATATAAAATTGATTGATACACAAATGGCTTGCGTTTAACAAACTTTATCATTATTTCAGATAATTATCTGCTGTAACGGAAAAAAGTATATTGGCAATAATTATGATAGAAGATTTAGTGCTTGCAAACTATATGTAACCAATTCTATTATCTTTTCGAAAAAAAATTCTGCTTCATTATTTTTACTAAATCATACATTTGTATGCGAGTATACTAGATAAAATAAAAGACTTTTTTCACTTCATTTAAGTCTCTAGTATATAGAGAGACAGTTGCCAAAAATTTTAAATAATAGTTCAAAGATTTTAGCAAACATCAAGACATCCTAAACAATCTTCAGATCTGAAAATAATATTTATTTTAACTATTACTATAACAGAGAATTATTAGTTTCGTGTCAAATATTGCAGCTGAGTCTTAGACGTTTGAAAACAAATATTTATAAATTTAAAGAGTCTCTTAATCTTGAATTGAATTCTATTCATCATGTGCTACTTGGAGACAGGTTAAAGATCAACAGAATTTTTTAGCAGACATTTGTATAATGCTTCTGAGACTTGTGGAATAATAATACACCAATGGCGATAAATCAATTCAGCAATCCTTAAGCCTTCCTAGACGAAAACGCTATTTTCTGATAAATTTACGTAAACATGTGTTTCTGCTTTCATTATTCTAAATTCTCCTAATAAGCAAGATTTTGTTTAAGTTCCGAATTAAATTTCTTTTGCAAAAAATATATTTCCTAATTATTTTTTTTTTAGTTGAAATTATTTTCTTAAATATTGAATTTGATTTAAGAAGGACAGAGGAAAATATTAGACCCTTTATGACGGTGATCTTAAAATAGAAAGATAAAACTTTTTCCCATCAAATTATTAACATGCTTTAAAGAAAAACGAGTGTTTTATTTTGCTGTCCCTTACAATTTTAAACAGCTAAACACATGAGCTGGTGGAACGCCCTTCCTGATTTTCTTCTGCCATGAAAATCAACCTAGATGTCAAATTCTAACACAAGCGACAATTACTGCAGAACTGAACGGCTACACCGATGGA
>BGPR01038740.1:0-14584 GCA_013235015.1 Araneus ventricosus | reverse complement strand
CAGAGTATGATTGGAAAAAATTTGCATCACTATTGCCCTCGGCTTTCCACCTTAATAAAAGACTATAATAAAGAACGCACCTACTGACCAGACAGCTCTCGCAACTGACTAATAATTCTAATGGTCATCGTCCAGATGCGAGAGATGCCGGTATTGCGAAGCCTGTTTGGCTATCAAAGCTTCTCCCTTTTCTTTTGCGGGATGAAAAAGTTATTTTAATTGTTTGTCAATAAATAATGATAATGTAACACGCATTTTTAAAACAAAATACATGTGTCGATATTCAACAAGCAATAGTAAAAAATGTTTCGGTGGGAGTCCTAAATTGTCTATGCAGCATTCTTCTCTGTAAATCAGTCCAGTACTAACACTTCTTTCTAAATCTTAAAAGTATTCATACTTCTCTGTAAATCAGTCCAGTCCAGTGGAGATGAAATAAGGAGTTGCGTACGGAGCAATCAGTTCATCTCCAAATAAAAGAGTTATATTTAAAGCCAGAGAGCGATATGAAGTAATAAGACAACATAACCCAATTGTGGGTTGGAAGAAAATTCAGTCTGCAACAGACTCATTTCTGTCCCACTGTGAGAAATTATTCTGTCAGAATTTGTGTGAGGTTTGAGGTCCTTAGGCAGTCTGAACATTTCTTCGAGTGAATTCCCGTTTTACTTTACTGGAGGTAAACAAAAGAAGAGTCCATGAAGTAATTCCTCACAATCCAAGTAACGACGAATGAAGTAAAGATGTCATGTAAAATATACAAGTACAGATTGGTCCACAGCTCGAAAAATGGTATAACCAATGATCCTCTTGTAGGCAGAATCCACCCTCTCTTTGGATATGTCATTCTGGCCACCTCACTCGGCACAGTGGATCTCCAGGTGAATCCAGGTATAACAGATCTCAGGATGAAGAGATCATGAAAAGAAAAGAAATCGTTACAAAATTTGCAAGAACTAACCAAACTCAATAAATTGCTAATAGAGAATACCGAAGGCGAGTTATTATCTCTACTAATAATAAAGGAGAATGTGTGTCTGTCTGTGTGTTTGACTGTGGACCTAGAGGTACAAAATGTGGCCCAAACATACTTTGGAGGTGGGAATATGCACCTCGAAACCCTTTTTTGAAATTTCAAATAGAATATTAATTGATTAAAAATTAAGCGAATTATTGACGTCTTTCCTTAATAACTTCCAAACATATTACAGCGCAAAAACCCTTTTTATGCCATCTGAAAGTGCAAAATATTATCTTTCCAATGATATCAATTAAGTTGCCATACTTTTTTTCTAATTTTTATAACCTTTTAAAAATATTCTTTGGCATAATTTACAACAACACTTTTCATTTTTGAAGAAACATATCCAGTGTATATGAAGAAATACATCCAGTAAGCAGAATGATTATGTCTGCTATGTTTTCATTCTCTTTAAAGCATGTTTAAATTCAGAAAACATGCCGCTGGGCATAAATATGTTGCAGAATTTTAATGTTGAAATCAAATGCATATTTTGCAAGAGGAATAAGGAAGTGAAGATGGCGCCAAAAACAAGCAATTAGATGTTGCATGGCATAATCAGTTATTTGACTCCAATAGGGACATTTATGTAAACAAGGAACTGAACCGATGCCAATAAAAGAACATATGCTAAATTTATAGCACAATCTGAAGTTTAAAATACGTTGTTCTGTTCGCCGAAGACGGCTAGTTGTAAATATGTTCAAATACTTTTAGAAAAGTATGTTGTTGTTATCATTCGTTTCAACGCTTTGAAAAGCGATTTCACATTTCAGAGTGACTCCAATGTCGTACTAAAATAAAATCCTAGTGCAGAAGAATTAGTGAATTATTATTAAAAATGGCGCACTCTTTTTCCACACTTTTTATTTAACTTGTCTTGTTTCAAGTTTCTAAAGACGGAATTGCGTAATCGATTTTTTATCCAGTTCCTAGTGTCGTAAATATTTGAAATTTATACACTTGTGTATTCTTGATGGCAACACAATTTTTAATATGTTCAGAATATTTATCTGTTAATAATTAACAAACAAATTTTGAATTAAATACTAGTGAGGAATTCAGTTTGAATGTGAGAAATAAATGATTTGAAGATTCAATAGTAATTATAATGTATTATAATTTAAAATGAAATAGTAGAAAATAATTATAATAAAATTTATACTTTTTAGTATACTAATAAAAGTATAATTTAATAAAATCTTTTTAAAAATTATATAATATACATTTATACATAATTATAATTTAAATTGAGTTCTCAAATAAATCTTCAGTAAAAAATGTTAGAAAATCCCTCAACTTTTTGCGTTTTTAGGGAGTTAATGGACTTATAGGTTCATCCCACCTCTGCTAGAACGATTTGGATTATAACAATTACGATAAAATTATTTCCGATTCTTATACCTAACCATAAGGAATTTAAGACTCGCATATAATTCAAAATCAAATTCGATATAATGTCAAATAAAGGTATTAACAAAAAAAATGAGTTTGAAGTTATATTTCGCAAAACTTTTTTATCTTGGGATTGATTTAAAATATTCGACGTAATTGATTATATTACGTACCTCCATCGCAATAATAACAAACTCGTTTCCGCTTCCAAAGACAAACCTTTAAAAGACAACTGTGTAAGAAGTTTTGGAGAAAATATCTTACTCCTACTGAAGCATTTCAGCGGTGCATTTACACCGAGAAAACATTTTTGTGCTTATCAAACATCTTGATAAAAGTAATTTGATTTTCTTAAGCTAAATGGGAGCGTTTGAAACTAAGAATGATGTATGTCAATGAACATAATGTCGCCTCATCGCCAACACCGGGTGAAGAATTAATTACATAGACAATAAAATTTGTTTAAGAAACGAATTGTTTCTTTGTTCTGTTTTGGCGGTGAGCAGGGCATTGGCATACAGAATTGGCGATTTGAATATCGATTACTGTAAGAGCTCATTTTGTTACGATTACATAAACAGCCCATATTTTGCCCTGGCTCTGTGTTGTGAATGGGGCAACTTTAATGTACAATGGCGAAAAAAAGCACAGGACTCTGCTATAATCTGAAGTGAACACCTGAAAGTGGTTATCACATTAGTATCGACATCATCACTGATGTCGATACTCTCTCTGTACGTGTACTGAATGTTAGGACTCGAAAACCAGGTACAGCGTCATCACCAAATTAGCACTCCCTTGGCCGGCCGTTTTAATGGCTGGAATCCATCAAAATTCTCTTAATCCTTACACATCTTATACCAAAATTGACAGGTTATCACTTGAAAAAGTCCAGTTTAGCAAAAATTTAGCGATGATCCTGTGTTTTTGAGTCAATTTCAGTTGTTTTACTGGCGATATATATTTTTGGAATCTTTTGAGTTTGTACTTTTGACGTAGACTTTGCGTCTCTCCATAGTGGTCTAATGTAGTGGTGCGCAAACTGTGGGTCGCGAGAAAATTTTAGGGATTCGCCAAATTCAAAGAAATTTATTTGATAATAAAAAATATATGGCTTTTCGTCAAAAATTATCAGGTACCAGTAAAACAGTGAAATGAGATAATATTATTTATAAAAATGGAATAATTGTTTTACGAAAACTATTGCCTGTTTTCTTTGGCAACATGCAAACACAGTCATAAAAGAATTATTAAATTATTCTCAAATTGAAAAGCCCTCTACCTGCTTTCTTGTGTAATTTATTTGCAACTTGGGTTGCTCTGACGTTTAGTAGTAGTCATCTTTACTATAGCTTGTTCAATCTAGGTGTGCCCCACACCTTTCTATTTAGTCTTTATATTGTGGTCACGGCAAGAACTGTGTATTTCTTAAGTTAGTGCCTCTGTAATTCGGTTTTGCTGCTTCTTACGTTCATTCAAGTGCATTCTGTAATTCTCTTTATATTTGTTTTTGTTAATTTTAAGTAAAAACTGCAATCGGGTATGCGCTTAACACATTTTTTACATATAAAACTGTTCAGTACCGTGCTTGGAGGTCAATAATGAACAATTAATGAAAAAATATTGATATTAAAATATTTATAAAGAAAAACTTGTTTTTCTAAAATATTTTGTATGTATTTAGCTTTTTATTAATATAATATTTGATTTTTTTGAAAATTAATTATCCTCAACTATATTTTGTTGGAAACGCTAACAGGGTAATTTCTATTTAAAAGATGTAAAGAAAGAGTTAGTTCTGTTTTTGTATTACAGATTGTGGCCCTAAATTAGGCCTACTTTTACAGTTTAAGCGCGAGTAGAAATTCAAAATCACAGTAAGCTGAATTTTGGAAAATAAAAACTAATTGTAATTTTTAAATATAAAATTTTCCATCTTTGGAATAGGTAATGTTAAACATAATTATATGTTTTGAAGAAATTCATTAGCCGTGGAACGGAGCAAGAGAAAGTATATTGATTGGTTGATTGATTAAAGGGGTTTTATGGGACTTTCAGCTACAAAGGCTTTTATTCCCTATTCGTTCCAAAGTTCTTTTCTATCCGCTTCAAAAAAGAAAGGACAATTGCCATCAAAAGATATTCCTTCGCTAACCAGAGCGCGAAAAAAGGAGAGAAAGAATGATTTATTATTTACTAAAGAAAGATAAATAGATATATACATTTTAGGCGAGATATATACATTTTTGGAAAAAAAAGATTTCGACATCATACATCAAGGAGAGTGAAAAAGAAAGTAAGTGAATCATGGATGTGCGATTACCGATTGAATTCTAAATCATAACAATATTAAATCATTATATTTAATTTTGTACTTGTTTTGCATTTTTTAAGTAAGCTCCGATATCTGTATGTTTTTATTCATTGTAACCTTTGTTTACAATATATATATATGCTCGACTGACAACATCTGTTGATATATTTACTCATAAAATTTCAAGTGTCATCTTTTCTTTAATTTTTGTCTGATTAAATTATAAATCAGCATGATTTAGAAAGAGTAATCCTGGACTATATTTTTTTCCAACGCGGAAATCGCACGAGACGGACCAACTACAAAGATATTGTATATTTATAATTTTATATTTTAGCTTTAATACCCTCATAATGGATAAATGGCTAAAAATTGCCGCCAGAGTCCAGAAGATGAAAAGAATGACAATATTAATTAGAAAGACGGACCAACATATAATAAACTTAGAAAAAATTGGATGAATCCAATGACACCGTTTATACCTCAAAAATATGAAACGAAATGTGTTATCTAATAAAAAAAAATTGAAAAAATATCAAGAAAGGTTTATTAAATATGGATTTACATATTGCGTTGTTAATGGGGAAGAACATCCGTTGTGTGTTAACTGCAGGAATAAATTAGTAAATAAAAGAATGAAACATACTAAATTAAAAAGACAAAGGAAACCAAGCATAAAGATTTAGCAAAACAATCTGAAAACAAGCTTAAAGCATGAAAAATCAAAATGTATTTTTGAAAAAATATACTACAATTCCTGAGAAGGCTTTACGGACATCCTTAGAAATTTCATATTTAATAGGGAAAAATTTTAAACCACACAATTGGAGAATCACCCATTCTTCCTTCAGCAATTAAAATGTCATCAATTATGCATGGAGAAAAATATGGTAATGATTTAAAAACGATACCATTATCAAGAGAACCGTTTCTAGCCGAATTTCCGTCATTTCAAGCTGTACAGAATCAGTTTTGTTAAATCGATTAAAAAACTCTCCTGTATTCCCTTTACAACGTGACGAAACTATTGAAATTACTTAACTGTTTTAATAATTGTTTATGTAGGAAATGTTTATGAATAAAACATATCACAAGTTTTTTTTTCATGTTGTAAAAAATTGGAAGGAAGGAAAACTGGAGAGAAAATATTTGAAATTATTTATATATATTTTCAAACAATTAACCTTATCTGGACACGCTCTTTCGCGGTTTGCACTGATGGTGCTTGAGCATTAACAGGTAGTAATAAAAGAGTAAGAGGGTTAATGAAGAAAATTGCCCCCGTAATTGAGTTCAACAATTGCATGATACATAGAGAAGATCTTGTTGCAAAAGACATTGATGAAGGATTGCACAAAATATTACAGGATGTTGTTACTATAATTAATTATACTAAAAGCAACAACCTAAACAGTCGTCTCTTTTCAATACTCTGTAATGAGATGGGTTGTGTATGAGACATTATTACTGCATACCGAAGTCAGATTGCTCTCAAGCGGCAAAAAACTGCGACGCATTTTCGATTTCAGAAATGAAGTTTACAATTTTTTGAGAGAAAAGAAAAATATATTGGCAAGTTTACTCATTAATGAAGATTGGCTCAGGAAACTCAATTACATGGTTAAGATTTTCGAAACACTTGACGATTTGAATTTAAGTCTACAGGAAGACAATACAAACATTTTAGCATCGAGCAGTAAAATTGAAGCTTTTAAGAATAAGCTGAAACTTTGAAAAGCAGAATTGTACAAAAGCAATAGAGACATGTTCCCATGCTTTTCAGAATTTACTAAAAAATAATAAAGATTTCGTGTTATTTTTAAACATAATTTCCCGTCATATGATCAAAATTGGGAGAAAACTTTTCGAAAAGGTTTGAAACATTACCACATAATGAATAAAGTTTGATACGTGATCAATTTTCTTTTGATATTTTTGAATCCAATATCCCTTTAAATGAAAAAGAAAAGTTAATTTAAGTTACAAGTGACGAAACACAGAACATTCAATTTAAGTCGCTAACTATCCAAAAATTTTGGTTATCGATTGGAAACGAATATGCCGATTTGAAGAAGAAAGCAATTAAAATTTTGATTCAGTTTGCATCAACCTACTTATGTGAAAGCGGCTTTTCAAAATCGCCATTAAAACAAAATATCGAACACGGATCCAGAGGATGACTTACGGTTTGCGATTTCCAATAGAGATACGAACATAGAAGCAATCATGAATTCTTGGCAAACGCATACCTCACATTGAATTTTTATGATGTAAAGTTTTCTAATGTATTTTTCTTTAAAAATTTTTTACTCATACGCATAAATAAAACTATTACTTCATAAAATAATTTGTTTTTTCAGACAACTAATAAGGTCGAAATATAAGCGCAAATCCCTAAAAGAAATTCACTTGAACAACGTTGGCGCTTAAAAAAACGTCTACTATCTATACAGGGTTGGCGAACAAATTTAACGCAAAATGGGGGGTCGGAAGTGAAAAAAGTTTGCGCCCCAATGGTGTGTCGGGAAAGGAAAAAATTATCACGCTTTTCGTGATATTTTTAAACTTTTATAGCCTCGCAACCACATGACATAGAGAGTTGGGTTTGTTTCATTTAACAGAGAAAGGGTGACATTGAAGATTTCAAAAAGAATTTTAGAATTTGGACTTACGGTTTACTCACAGTCGAGCTTCAAATTTGGTAAAAATAAATAAAATTTTGATGACGTCACAGACTGAGACAATTCATTCATCTATCTGAGATTCACGCGAAATATTGCTCAAGAGTTGTTGAATTACGCCGACTTTTCTGCTAAAGTTAAACGCTTATAACTCCGCAAACCAAATAACATAGAGAGTTGATTTTAGTTTCATTTTAACAAGAAAGGTAAACATTGAAGATTGCAAGAATAATTTTAGGATTTGTAATTACGGTTTAGTCACAGTCGAGCAGCAAATTTGGTGAAAATCACGAAGAATTTTGATGACGTCACAGCGACCGATGCGCGCGCACGCTTCGGTCTTGAGCGGTATATTAGCTGTATTTTAACAGATTAATGATTAATCCATTTCAGATTAATTAATTCATTTAGATTAATTCATTTAACAGAGAACGGTCATAGAGCATAGGCCATAGGTTAAAGTCACTTAGAGTTACTTTAGTCACAGGAAGTCACAGTTGAGTAATCTATTAATTAACTGTCCTTAATTAATTATTATTAACAATTGTTGATTTAATTGAACTGTCCTTTCCACCGATTTAATTGAGATGAGTTGTATTTAGTTTTATTTAACAGAGAAAGACCATAGGTCATAGATCAAAGTCACATAGAGCTACTTTAGTCACATAGAGCAACTTTAATCACAGAAAGTCACAGTTGAGTAAGGTAAGTAAGTCTACGCCCCTCAATCCCAGCGGCCGTTTTTCGCATAGACAGCCTCCCGTTAACTTTTTTCTAATATCAAAAATTAATCAAAAAATCTAAATTTCGAATATATATACATATGATGGTAATTATCGTGAACTATCTCTTTAGAAAACTTTTACGAAAATAGACATAATACTGACCCATCTTAATTAACTACACTACTTGGCTATGAATAAAATTATACTTACGACTGCTTTGGAAACCTTTTATTATGGATTCCTCTTTTAGTATCTAGATATTTGCTCAACTGAAATAAAATGAGAAAATATTTCATTTGTTTTCTTAAATTTCCTATGAGCGCTTTGTTTTCACTGCTTATCTATTAAAGTTAGAATTACAAATGAAGAAAAACATTAATCTGCCTTTAATTGTTTAGATGGCAACAATATTCTTTTTAGTATTAAAATGTTTGCATGTTTATATAAACAAACACGAAACAGAGCTTTTCTTAAAAAATATTTATTGTTTAATTCTTTTTAAATTGCATTATTGTTGTGTAGGTGCATTATTTAAATTTTCAAAAATGCTGCATTCGAAATTACTCTCAATAGATGTACTAATTTATGTAATTATTCTTCTGATACATTACATGCATTTAAAAGATAGGTAAGGCACATAAAAGATAGGTTCATAGAGTGACTAGACTCAAACATCTGAACAGCGACTTAAAAAATTGACAATAAACTGATATTCACAATATAAATTAAAGTTTAGAAACAAATAAAGCATTAAATAAGTGGGTTAAATTAATCATGATGTATTTAGTTTTCCTCATGAAAGGAACAAAAATGAAAAATGTCAAATTATATAAATACCAAATTGAAACTTCCTTGTGAATACAGATAAGTGTTTTATTGTATATGTTAAAATCATAGTGTATAATTAAGATATTTCGTAAAATGTATAGATATCTCACGGAAAAAAGACGAAGATACAAAATTGATGATTCTCTCTCTGTAAAACAACTAGCTATGTATAATCTGAATAATTATTCACAATTACCTTGTCGAATAAAATCCACTCCTTTTCATTGTAATCAGAGAACTGGTTTTGTTTTGGGGCATCAACCTTTATTTTTAAAAAAAATTGAGCATGCATGTCCAGGATCAGCCGAAAAAGTCCCAATTCTTTACTGTTTTCTGCGGATTTATCGTGATTTTTAATTATTATCAAGTAGCTAATATAAATCGAAGGGAGTGTTCTCTCATCGACTTTCTCTTATGTTAACAACATATGGCGCGTTTTGTGCTTCATAGTAGAGAAATAAACCGACGTTACGCGATAAGTGAGACCGACAAAGTGCGCGTCAATAGAGGTCTTGTTTTGCATATAAATACATACAAATTTTAATTACTTGGTGGCAATAACAGATGTTTGGAAAGATAGTATATAGTGAAGGATGCAGTTTATAAATATATTCATGCACTGAAGCACATATTAAAACAAAAATGTAACAAAAAAAGAAATATTTATGTGTTGATAACTCGTTAAAATCGGACGTCATTTTTTTTCTGCTCTGACGTAAGATTTCCTTTTAGCAAATTGATTTGATTTTTTTATTTCTTGTCTAACAACTGGAATATCTTTCCTTATAAAGACTATTTTCTCCAAAACCTTTAACCCTGTTTCAATTGAACCGAGAACTTCGGTCAAACTTGCAACTGCCTTTTGTATTTCTGATGGATATATGTCTGAGGCTTCTATAGTAGAGATTTGTTCACGCATCCTTGAAAGCTCATCGACAATCAGATCAGTAAGATCGACGACTCCATCAGTAAGATCTCAACTCCATCAGTGTTCCAGCACTCTTCCCGTTTCACTTTCGTTAAAGAACAGACAAATGTTCTTTTTATTTCTGTCACTTACTTCATTCAGAGTTTTGTATTTGTATTATATTCTTAATGACTAATAGAAAAAATTTGTAGTCCCTCAAATTTGATTTCGCTCAAGGTATTATTTTACAATGTAGAAAACTGAATATTTTAAATAACAACTATTTAGTGTATCTTCTTTTCCACTGATTAGGTCCAAAATTTCACGCACGTCTACTATATTTTAAACAAGACCACATACAAAATTTCATTTGTCAAAGCTGTTGGGTTTTTGAGTTTACATATTCGTACATATACACAAAAAACAGACCGTCAGCCTTTTGACGTATTGGGTCTAAAATGTGATAGAGATCTACAATTCTAATGATAATGCCATAATGTCTAATTTCATGCATCTAGCTGTTTGAATTTTTGAGTTATCGTGTTCACGTTGTTGAGGACTGACGAACAGACAGACCTTTAGTTTCACAAACAGACAGCAAAACGTTCTTCCCGAAACTCAAAAATTTCAAAAGAAAAATGTTAAGAAAGGTTAAAATAGGAACTATTCACTATTTTATAGCAGAATCTAATTCTCCTTTTACTCAAATGAGTCGGATAATTGTGGAATTCATCAAAGTAAACATGAAATCAATTGATATAGAAAGAAATATCCTGATATCTACCTCGGCAAAAATGCAATAATTCTATTTTTTTTTCAACACATTTAGTTGCAGACTACTTTTTTCTATATATAATATTTCGCGCATTACTTAAAACACTTTTTATATATATCACAATAAATCTAAATTTCAGATCAAAGAGGAAGAGTAATCATGGTACTCATAAGTTGTTTTTTCATCATATGTAACATTCGAACCTCGGCGTCAGGAATTGAACCCAGACCCTTCAGTTTGGTTAACTAGAAAACTGTCCACTATACAATCTCGGACATGCTGTCTGGCGTAAATTCTTGCTACCCAATATAAGTGCATAACTTAGGCATACAAACAATTAACAGCAAGATATTGTTCCGGGCGATCCATTTTCACAAAATATTAAATAAACAAATAAATAATAAAACCTTGAAAATAAATGTTCCATTAAGGTATCCGAACACGTTCGAAAGTCGATTTTCGACCAAAATTCCATTTTTACTTTCTCGTATACGAAGTATACAAAGAGAAAGTATTGTAATCGTCAAAAAATTCGAACTCGAGATTTTGACGAATCTCCACGTTTTAGACCTCCCTGATTCCGAAAAACACAATTTTGGAATTATGTCTGTCTGTGTGTGTGTCTGTATGTGTGTCTGTGTGTGTGTCTGTGAACACGATAACTCGAAAACTATTAGAGCTACGGGGATGAAATTAGGTATGTGGTCTTTAAACATAATTTGTAGGTTTCTATCAAATTTTGGACAAAATCCGTCAACGGGAAGTCTGTCTGTCTGTATGTTCGGGGTCATGCGAACGCTATAACTCAAAAACTTGAAAAGTCAGATGGATAAAATTTTATGCACAGTTTTATCGTCATGAATGTAGGTCCGTATAAAATTTTGGGCCAAATCCGTCAAAGGGTTGACTGTCGGTCGGTCTGTATAATCGCATACTTGTTCAGTTTTGAAACTAACTCCCTGCGCATGCCTACTAGTGGCAATGCCTGTGCAAGGAAGGGACGCTCCGAAACTTGGCAGTTTGCCAAAAACAAATTCTGGAGTGATTTTGTAAGGAAGCAAACATTTAGGGAGTCTCGCCAGGTCCTGTTGCGCAAAAGAATGAGCAGAGGATTTGAATTTGTTTTGATCCTTCACACAAACCACGCGTGGTTCCAACTTTGGTTTACTTGCGACGGAAGTTTATTTGACTTCTTTTATTATTCTAGTTTTCTCTGCATGTGTTAGGAGTATACGAGAAAGTTTAGGGGAGACCACTCCCGCTGGTTTTAATTTTTGATGCTTTCGATAGTTCATTCATTTACCTTTCTAAAACATATTTACTTTTGTCGGTACGTTAATTAGAAGATGAGATATTAATTGTTTTATAACAAACCAAAAACCGGAAGTGGGCGTTTAATTAGCCGAAAGTTGTCATTTAAAGGGACAGAAACCTGTCAAAAATTCTTTTAAACTCCTTTTTTTCAAGCTAATATGATGTCAGTATATTTTTAGGAAATTTTTTTAAAGTTTAGATACATAATGTGAGCGCGTGGAAAAACTAAAATTTGATTTTTCTCAAAATGAGATTTCATGCATATTTTTCAAACTTCAAACATGATAACTCAAGATATTATAATTCGATTGTTCTGAAATTTTGTGAACACTTTCTTCAAATGTTTCTCTAGTGAATGTACTAGAATAATGTATATTGTAACAATACTTTTTAAATTATGGTCTTTTATTTGAAAAATGACATAGAAAATTTGCTGAAATTCTTATAATGATTGTTCGATTAGCTCTAAAATTTTTATTTATCCAAAGAATGTTAAGATTCTAGTACAAGCACTAGTCCATAGTATGTAGTTTATTTTAGTATTAGTTTTATTTGAATTATTACAAAAGTTTGACCTGTAGCATGTTTGAAGTTTTGGGAAATTTGCTCTAAAAAGCAGCAGAAATTCAAGAATTTTGTAAATTTATAATAATTTATACTCAAAAATCATACGCTAATATTAATCTTTATTAAATTCGAATCTAAAAAACATATTTTGGTGTTTCTATTTCACAATTTAAGAAAAAAGTGCTCCGAACGTGTTCGGATACCTTAAACGATAAAGAAGGTGAAGTATATATGTAAGAAAAATATGCCTAACAAATAATTATTAAAGTCATAAATAAGCGATGAAATTACTAAACGAAAATGGGGATAACCTGCCATTTCCCTTATTAGGACATATTACTTCCAAAATTTATTCCTGATACGTTTTGGAGATAACGCCTTCTCTCGCTAATTGAAAAATTAATAGAAACAAATCATTATACTAAAAAGAATAAAAGTCCGTACTTTAAAAGAATGCGCTGAGTTATGATAATCATGGCACGTAAATATATTGACCCAGAAAATCGCGTATCTCTTACCAGAAAGGAAAAGTGTCCCCAATACCCCCAACTACGCACCACAACAGACAACCCATTCCGACGCGGGAGCTATTTTCGAACAGTAAATGAATGAAATTCTAGTATGATATACTACAAAGAATACACTATCTGATTTTCTAAGATTTGCTAGTAGTATATTTACAACTCAGAATACATTTTCTAATCATAAGCAAAACACCAACCTGAACTTCTATCTTTCGACCAAAAAAAATTTGACAACAAATACAAGGCGATTAATCTACTTCTTGAAAAATTTTCTTTCATTTACACCCTTTTAAGAAATTTTTAGCCTACATGAAAGGAAACGATAAACTATGCTACACATGATAGAAAATCTATGAAAAGTGACGTTTTTTACAAAAGAATATTTGAACTTAAAAGCAATATTTAACCAAGACACATATCTACCCGGATTTCAGCAGGGAAACTTGTCGCAATATGTGTGAATGCATTGAGCCGGAGGAGATTTTCCAGATACTCAAACAATTTAACAAAAAATGGGGGAAAAGGTAGGATCTAAATAGAAAACCGTCCACTATTGAATAATTGACACACATTCCTTGTTTCACTGAAATGAGCCGTATAGTTGTGGAACTAAAAGAAGGAAGACATGAATTCAGCTCGCATGTAAATGGAAAAATTGGAGGGAGGTAAATATTTATCTAATTCTTTTTCAGCACACTCAGCTGAAGGCAATATTTTTATCTCCAAATTGTTTCGAACTGCAACAAAAAAAACCCCTTTTTTATGCCGTAATAAGTCCGAACATCAGATAACTGAAGGAGTAACCATTTTACTTATAAGCTGTTTTCTCATCATACATAACATTCGAACCTCGGGGTTTTAAATAGAACCCTGATCCTCCTTTATGGCAGAAAATGAAACGGTCCACTATACAATCTCGGACATGCTGACTGGCGTAAATTCTTGCTACCTTATAAAAGTGCACAACTGAGGCATATAAGCTGCTCAAAGCAAGATACCTGTTGCTTATTCTCGTCGAGGACAGAGATTGATGAAGAGATGAAACAATGAAGTAAAGTTCAAGTGTGTCAAGTATTTTAGGGAGGGCCATGCAAGGTCAGAAGGGTCGTTGATCTCATGTGTTAATAAAAACATAGAACTTTTAGGTCTTTCCAGTCACAAACTCACAGTCCGCCTTGCTGCCAATACTAAATTTAGGAAAATTGTCAGTGCACACGATTCTGATAAAACGTTTGGAGTTGTAAAAATTGTGTACAAAATTTTTCCAAAGTCCTGCGCATTCAACTGAGATTGTTCAGCACACCTTATTGATATTCTTGTTCAAAAAATGGTGTAGGGTTATGTGGAGATAGATTTGGGTCTCGGTGCATATAATAAATCGTGAAACCAGGTGGCTTCTAAAGAGATTAAACTTCTTGGGAATTCAATAGATGTTTCAAAATGTCGAACAGACATTTCATTAAATAAAAAAAAATGAATGGTAACAAAAATATCTTTTTAAATTTATCTGACATATAAAATAATAGACACAGA
>BGPR01038739.1:0-14585 GCA_013235015.1 Araneus ventricosus | reverse complement strand
CAAAATTCGAAGAAAATCGAACAACGCGTTTGGTCATGACTGAGTAACGAGCAAATTTACCGACGAAATGCCGAACAGTTGAGTTGAAACAGAACCTTGATTCGCTCGGTCAATTAGTATAGATGTTGCGTTTTTGTTGAACAAACGCATTTTAATTAAAATCTTGCTACTTCTTAAAGGTTTTCAAAGTCGTACGTAATCCGATCCGCATTTAATGATGTTTACGTGCTATACCTGATTTTGCCGTATTCAACCAAAGTCATTATAATCTATTTTCAATTTCAGGTGATTGCAGCAGAGTCCACTTCAATTAGAATCCAGTGATTCATCTTGCTTTATTTAAACTGTCTACTTAGTAATCACGAAGTCCCTGTAAGATAGAAATGAAACATCTCCAAGATATTCCTTTTCAGAGCAAATCAAATAAAAGAGAAAGATTCCAGTTGTTGTGTAGTGATGTCATGATTTTGCTAGGTGTGAAAGATTATTGAAATTAATCCATCACACCATAGCCATAAAGAACATCACCCCGCCCAGCCTAAGCATCCGGGTAAACTATTGAATGACAGGCCGTCTCAACAGATAGTCGGGCACTGTGGTTCCTGCATAATAGCCCCCATTACGAGTGGCTCATGCAGCAACCCCCCGTTTTACCGGGGTACGACCCTTCTTCGGAAGTGGGCCCAAAGAGCCACACCACCATTATTGTGCCATCGGGTTGACGAGAGCCTGCTTACTTATACGCAGCCCCTCACCCGCGAACTCGCGGTGTCCCCCGATGGGGTCCCATCATGCTATGGGGAGAGTCGCCGAATTTGGACGCGCCTAGATCGGACCGGTATCAAAACTTCAATTCTATTAAATATTTGGGGACGTAAAACAGGCAGCTTATGTTGTAACGAATAAAATGAAGTGTATTAAATCGTTTTTAAGAGAAAGCGATATGTGGTTACAGCTAGAGAATAAGTGCTTAGATTTAGGTATCAGTTATATTAACAAAAGACAAAAAGTCCTTATGCTGGTCTAAACTAAGTAGGAGAATGTGCTATTACTAGAAAATCACCCGTCATGGTATGACGGGTGCAAATTGTCTCTTCATTCGAAAGATTTCCCGTCAAATTTGACATGTTTAAATAGATATATATGCGAGAGAAATGTTTAGCATTGTTTGAAAACAGATAAAATAAACATATGTTTTATGACCGGAAATATTTTTTTATTTACATATTTCGTTATTCAAAAAACCTCTTGGTAAACAACATTCCGTGTGAAGTATTTTTCGTAGTACAATTTTCCTTGTACTTCAGATGTCTAATCAAAACAAAGCACTTCTGGGCTTGTCAAACGTTGCCAAAAAATATTATCAAATTATATCATCACGATTGCAATAAATAATCGTGGCGTCCAAACTGCCCAAACTATATCACGCATGACATACCACTGACGTGATTTACTACTTTCTATTTAAAAACGGAAATTAATTTGAAATATATGATCACTATAATTTAAAATTTCTCGGGAACTATTGATCACAGCCAGATAAATTTTATATCAATCGATAGCAAATTTTATTTAACTATTTTAAAGCTATTAAATTTGAAATTAGAACGACAATTACTTTTTTAAATTTAAAATTACTGAAATTTAGGTTCTCTAACAATGAAATAATGCTGTTTAACGTCTCGCAGTGCTATGGAGCGAATTTTATTGTTGGTGACGTTGGAGCGTTACCGAATCAGTCAGAGACAGAACAGGGCTATTACATTAGTAATATCCTCAGATAGGAAATTTCTTTAGCTACAATTTACTGTAATCATTTCATGAAAATAGTTTAAAATTAAGGTTAGGGGATTTTTTTGCTGCTGTTGTTATTAAAATGTTGCCTACATTAGACCATTTAAATCAAAGGGATGATTGTCTTAAACTACAGTTATAGCTCAAAACGCAGTTATCTCCGCTGCTATTAGTCTTTATTAAATTGGAAGTAGAACAAATCAAAGAAAAAGAACAATAAAAGGGCACTAAAGCCATCAAATGTTGATTCAAAAAGAACAGAAACAAACATAAGTAGTTTTGTGACATTTGCGAGGAAACAAAGGCGAAAGGATGTGTAACAGTGCAGGAAATGCCACACTTGTGTTCATGCATTATGTGCTGTTGTGAATTTGAGAATCGAAAAACATTTTCGCTTTAATTGTGCTTAGAGAATTTGGCATCCCAATCTGGTCAACTGGTGTCTTTGATTGGACCGATGACACAATTTTTAAAGGTATTTTCCCCTACTATAAAGAGTGTTTCATAAAAAAAATAAATACATTGTTTTGAAGATAAATGGCCCACAAAAACATTGTACTACTCGTTTTCTTATTAAAATTATTTCTATGTCCATGTGCAATAAAAATGTCTGGGTGGTCGAAATCCAGCGACTCTCCTCTGTATACAGGGTGTCCACACTTATCGTGGTCCAATAGCTAATCTCTAAACCGTTAGAGATAGACATATAGTTCCAATTAGAAAAATGCTTTAAATGAAGGGAAGAATTATATTTTATGTTTTTTGAGTGAATAAATATATTCCTGAAAAAGTTACGAAAATTTTTTATACAGTCCCCCGGTCCTATCAATCATGGTAAGTAAAATATTTTTCACACACTATCATTTTAAACAAAAAAGTCCCACTCTTTTGCAACTAAAATTGAGCGAGTTATGGAGCTTTGAAAATCGCTGACTTGACCACTTTACACCATTTTAATAGTCGTCTCTCAGACGATTCACCAATCAATGCGCAGCACTTGCTTGAAGAGGCCGCTGATTGGTTAAAAATCATGAAATTCAAAGCTCCAGAACTTGCTCAGTTTTAGCCGCTGAAGAGTGGGACTTTTTTTGTTTAAAATGTTAGATTGTCGAGAATATTTTACTAAATATGACCGGTAGGACCGGGGAACCGTATAAAAAATTAGAATTCGTAATTTTTTCAGAAATATATTTAGTGACTCAAAAACACAAAATATAATTCTTCTCTTTATTTAAAGCATTTTTCCAATTGGAACTATATGTCTATCTCTAACGGTTTAGAAATTAGCTATTGGACCACGATAAGTGTGGACACCCGGTATACTATATTCCATAACCAAGGAGGGTCGACTCAACCCAATGGTTGTAGAGTCTTTTGATGATCCCCGGGAAAGAGAAACATGAGCACGAATTAGGGTTGCGGGCATCAACTACAAGCAACCTCACCATATTTAAAAAGGCAACTTAAATATTTAAATAGAGGTGTTACTTAAGAGCAATGTCACACAATGGGGAACTTCAGCATTTTTTAAAAACACGTGAAAGCCATCCGTATTTGTAGAAAAAATTATTCTGATTTCAAATATGCAAGTGAAATTTTACAGAAAAATTTATTTATTTAAATATTGAGAGCGGAAGATGCACTGAAATAGCAGGAATCATGATGCAATCCGAAACGCACTCTCATTGGCCGAGTAGATTTTGACGTCAAGGGTGCCTTCCTTCGCATACTTCTCTTTCGCTAGTTCTGTACTCTGCTTTGAATCAAGGCGTTTGTACCAGCTAACATTTTAAAAATGAAATTTTTAGCTTAATGCCTTGAAAGAATGTGTATCTCTCTGAATGCAACAGATTTTCCAACAATCAGCACTCAAAAGTGACACACTATTCTGTAGTATTTTTATGGACCTCTTTGAAAGCTTCGGAACAAAGCAAGCTACTCACTTTCTATCAGTAAAATCCTGATCGCTTACTTATTTTATTACAAGGGAAGTAACACAAATGTTTTGTCAGTACATGTGTCTGTAATTATTCAGTTCCGACAAAGAATCTGGACACAAAACGCCGGCTCATAAATTATCTCATAAGAAAAGTTGTTTTGACCTTCTCTTGAATGCATTCAGTTACCGGAACAGGGCTCTATACTATACAGAAAAGGCCTCGCCTTAGGAAAAAACGGATAGGTTTTCTAAACCATCAAGCAACAATAAATTGCAGAGGAGCCCTCGGGCATTCCGAGAAGACGCTGCGCTTTCTGTTGCACAAGAAAGAACGAAAAGATAAGAACCTGATTTTGCATGATGTATTAAATTTCGTATGCCTACAGAAAAAAAACAAACAGGAATTTATTTATTTCAGAAGTTTCGTTCAAAATAATTTCAGGTACGGCATTTTTTTAAAAACACACCTGTGCCTTTTAAAAATTAATTTTATTTTATATAGTTTTATTTTACTACGCTTTATTTTACTATATAAAATATTTCCTTCGTACAAGTATTAATTTTTAAATACTAGTTTATACTAATTAATATAAAATCTGGTATAAATAACTTATATAAAGAAATACACTAAAAAATTAAAAATGATAAAACTGTAACCACTTTCGTAAATTGCAAAAAAAAAAAGAAAAGATACGAACAAAGTATCTGTAAGTAGTAAGCCTTCTTTATTGCAAAGTAAGCTTTTTCCATTATGTTAGTTAATTTTTGAATTATATTAAAAAAAACCATATAAATTTATAATAATATTCAAACCAGACCAAATGCGATTGATCTAGGAATTTAAATGCTGCCATCAACAAACTCGAAATGCACGATGAGATAAATTTATCCCATCTTTTCTCAACTATAATAATTGATGAGAAAACTAATTTTTTGAAGACTAATTTTGATTTTAATGCATTCATTGAATATAAAAAATTTATTTTGCATCAAAAGTTAATTCTGCGAATTATTTTGTTGAACTACAAATGAAAACGAATTTTATTAATAAAAAAGTCGTCAATTTAAACTAATTTTTAAGATATTCTTGTTAATTTTCAAGAGTACTTGTAATTTTTTAAAAAATATAAGAAACATTCGAATAATCCATTGAAAAAATGTATGCTATAAAATAACATGAGCAAGTTTTTTTTTTGTTGAAGATTCTTAAAGAAGGGGGGGAACTTTTATATTTTTACCCTTTGAGGGGCCATTGCATCTCAAAGGGTAAAAATATAGAAATAAATTCCATGTAATCAAATGGGAAAAAA
Source organism: Araneus ventricosus (assembly GCA_013235015.1). Classification (NCBI taxonomy): domain Eukaryota; kingdom Metazoa; phylum Arthropoda; class Arachnida; order Araneae; family Araneidae; genus Araneus; species Araneus ventricosus. The sequence goes on along the minus strand of BGPR01038739.1, from coordinate 9,542 downwards.
CTAATTAACTTTAACTATTTGCTTTAAAATATCTTGATTTTTTTTGCTGGTAACCTCACCTTATACTTTTTCTAAAAACAAAAAAGATATCGAATTCTGAATTTACTGTGTTTCATGATATACTATTTTAATAGGTATAATATATATTAATAACTCACATCAAAATGATCTCCACAGACATGACGAACGCTGCTTGCTGATAATTCCGGATTTAGCTTCGGATCTCTCTTCATCGCTTTACACCGCTTTTGCGAATAACATAATTTTTTGGCACATTGATAAATAATTTATCGGGTGCCGTTACAGTTGTATTGCGACATTTAGGAACAATACAATACTTGTATCTTTCCGACATTATTTTATCTGATGCGATAGTCGGAAAATATAGAAAAAAAGAGAATCTCTATAGAGCGCGAACGGGAAGGAAGGCGCGAACGGGAGGGGATTTAGAGACATCTAAAAGTACCCAGGAGTATAGAAGGTAGACAACAAAATTTAAAAATTTAGTGAAAAATGAGCTTTTTTTTCGGGACACTATTGATTTTTTTAATAATTCCTAGTTTTAAACAGCTAAAATGAAATAACATTTTAATTTTTCGCGCAAAAAGTAGAGAGTGACTCGTCTCTTCTCTCCCCCCCCCCCCCCGAGTCGCCGCAACTGACTGAGTACCTAAAAGAGCTACAAATTTCTAGTAGAATCCATTTATATAAAATTATTTTTTTTTATTAAAAATCCCATCCCATTGTCATTCATATTTTTGTGAATCAAATATTCACCTAAGGGAGTTTCTAACCAATAATGAATAATCGGAATTCTAAGAAAGCCATTAACAATTAAAATAATTTTGAAAGTGTCAAGCTGTGTTAGTTAAAAGAAATAAAAATATTTTTTTAGATTTTTGTAAAACATCATCTAATATGTTTATTAGATAAACTTCGTTTCTTTTATCTGCACATAACACCACAGCATACCCCCGAACTCGGAGCCAGGACGGCTCCCTGTAGGTTGGTTGGGTAAAAAAAAACTTTATCGAAAAAGCCACAGCAAAAAAAAATTATATATGAGGATACAAAAAAGAGGAAATTTAGAACAAAAGAATATAATATTTAGTAATTTAAATGTTAATTCTGTCAAGTCTTTGTGTTGTTGAATTTTAGAAGGTGGTGCCTTATGTACGGAAGAAGGGAGAAGATGAGTGCCTAGGATTAATTGAGTCTGTGGCTAGTTGTTGTCCCCATCTTTTGGAAAAAAGAGTGTTTCGTTTTCTGCTATGAAGTGGATGAGCTTTCGGATTTTAGCCTTATAATTGTTGGTGTTCTTAACTCTTTTCCACCAAAGTGGTTCTAGGTTAGCTGACGGTTTTGTTAGGTGGTATGAGGTTGTAAACAGGCAGCTTGTAGCATAGTGTAAGTAAGGGGTTTCCCCAGCCACAGGAATCGCTGTTTGTGATGTTGAATCGTTTAAGATATGTTGAAAATGGGCCGTGACCCGTGACGAACATTATTTCGGGCCTTTGCCATAGAGTAGGAGTTGTTTTGACTTTAGGCAAAACGTTGTAAACACTCCTGCCTGTTTCTCCATTGCCCCATTCTTTTTGCCAGCGGATGATGGACTCTTTTTGTAGCAGACTCTTGATATGGCTTCATGGCGCTGGGATGCATGTGGGGATTCCCTCCTGTGTTGCCTTCTTGGCTAGTACGTCCGCCGCTTCATTACCGCTGTATCCGACGTGAGCCCTTATCCATCCAAGCTTAATGTTCGTAGACTTCAGTAAGATTTCCTGTGTTTGTTGAGCAATAGGGCTCTTGGTGTCAATTAAAGCAATTGAATGGAGGCTCGACTCGCTGTCTGACCATATCTTAACCTGTTGGTTGGTCTTGCTTGCCCAAAGACAAGCCTCCCGTATAGCTAGAAGCTCTGTTTGGAAGACTGTGTTGAAGGGACGAAGTTGCACCATCCATTCGTATTTCGTTGTGTCTTCTTCCATGACACAGAAGACGCTGCCTGTTTTGTCTTCCATCTTTGAGCCATCCGTGTAAATATTGAGACCGGGTACTGGAAGGAATTGCTTTTTTAGAGAGATTCTGTCTTCTAGTTGAAAAATTGCTGGGTGGAATTTGGTGGATGTTGTGCCGTCTTACAAGTTATTGGGGTTGAAGTTGATGTTGTTGTAATTAGATGTTATGCGTAGTCTGGCTGTTCTGACATAGGCCGCTTCCTATTCTGCTTTGACGTGGAGAGGTATGACCCCTTCTATGGCCTGGAGTGCGACTTTTGGTGTAGTGTAATATGCCCCTGTGATGTTAAGCAGGAACTTCCTCTGAATGGAATTCAATAGCCTGGATTGTCTGGCTGATAATGGATAGGCCCATGCTGCAGCTGCGTGAAGAACCATCCGCTCTGCCACTGTTTTATACAGCCTTCTCCGGAGGTCTTTGTTAAGTCCACAGTTTGATCCGGCTATTCTTGTGATTTTTTGGTGGAGGTGAATTAATTTAGCTTTCATGTTGATGAGGTGATCGGCCAAATTCAGCTTGTTGCCTATTATTACTTCTAGATATTTGAGGGAGGTAGATCTTTTAATTATCTCATTTTACTCGAGGACCACTTACTAATCTGATGATGAGGAATGTGGTGGATATTTCTGTAGATACCTTGAGTTGGTGTTTGTCAGTCCAGTGTTGGAATTTCGTGAGGGCTGCTTGTGCATTAGCTTTGCTCCCGTGGGTTCGCTAATGACGAAGATAAAGTTATCAGCAAAGGTTTGTAAATAGACGTTCTTCTGCCATTCTTCGGATATGATCTCATTTGCCACTAGGTTCCAGAATATTGAACCTGTGCAGGAACCTTGTGCGCATCCCTGCTGCTGTAACCAGCTGACTGGGTCTTGGGCTGTTTGGATGGTAACCTTCCTAACAGTAAGTGTATCTTCAAGGGTTTCAATTGTATGAGAGGGGAAGTTGATTTCATCTAGGCTATTGTGAATTGAATTATATTACAGATGGTCAAAAGCTCCTTGGATGTCTAAGGAGATGACCATTGTATGCAATGTCTTGTTTTCAGCATCTTGTATCTTTTCAATCAATTGGCGTATGGCGTCGTCAGTGGATCTGCCCTCTCGAAAACCGAACTGGTTGTGAGGAAGTAAGTTTTTCTTTTTGAGCGTGTGGTTGAGTCTTCGGAGAACGATCTGTTCCAGCACTTTGCCTATGGTTGGAAGCAATGTCACCGGTCTGTAGGACTTAATTTTATCTGTTTCTTTTCCGTCTTTTTGGAAAAGGACGATAATTCCCTTTTTCAGTGGTTCTGGGAAGCAGCGTAGTTGGTAACATTCATTATAGAAGGTGTGGAGGATTTCAGGGAAGCTATTGTTGACTCCTTTGAGTACGATGTAGTCTATTGCATCGAATCCTGGGGTCTTCTTGTTGGTGACTTTTTCAGTATCCTTTTTATCTCGTTTTTTATAATTTGAGGTTCTTGAGTTAGTGGGAAGCAGTTGGGTGGAGGAACTGGAGATTGGAATGGAGGGTAAAGTTCCTGAAGTATTTTAAGGACGAATGATTTGGTGTCTCCCCTGCTCGGATTTCCCAATTGCTTGAAGATCTCCGCTGGAGGATCCTTATTCTTGATTACCGCTTTGTAAGGCCGGCCATATGGGTCTGTTGTTTTGGTGCAGGTGTTCCGGAAAGAATTCCTTTTTGCCTTCTTCGTCGCTGTTTTTAGCTCTGCTTGTTTTTTGGAAAATTGCAGTTGATATTTCCGTTCATTGTCTTTTTCAGACTTTTATTTCTTCTTTTTAGAGCTTGTATTTCTTTTTTCTTTATCTGCAGGTTCTGGTCCTACCAGTTGTTTATTTTTAGTTTCAATTTTTTGATCTTGTATGCTTTTCTACATGCGGCGAATATTGCCTTTGGGAGCTCTTCCGTTGCCTTTGCTAGATGATCTTTGTTGTTGCTTTTTTCTATCTGTTGCACTAGCTGAATTGTTTTTTTTTTGTCTTAGGTGTTGTAGCATCCTTCTGTGTCCTCCATAGGCCGTCTTGAATCTTGGGTAGTTGTAGTGCGATTGCGAGAAAAGGGCTTCTATAAGGATATAATTGTGATCGCTACGGGCGCAATCTTCTACAACTTTCCATGTGCAGGAGTTGGCGAAGTCTGTGCCTTTTATGAAAGTCAGGTCCGACCATCCTTTTCTGCCGCAGTGTTCAAATGTGGGAGGGGAGTTTGTTTCATTTAGAAGGTAGAGTTGTTGGGCTGGAAGAAAGTCCTTCACTTGAGCCCCTCATGTATCTTCGTTAGCATAGCCCCAGATACTGCTATGTGCATTGAGGTCTGCGCAGATCAAGACCCTTTCATCACCTAGGCCTGTGAGGAAAGAGTGGAGTTCATGCAGTGTTTCCATGATTTTGTTGTAGGGAGAGGAGTAGGCGGAGATGACTGTCAGTGGGCCTTATTCGGTTTCTATTTTGAGTGCTTTTGAGTTAACCGTTGATTGAAGGAATAGTGGTTTATTGCAAAATGGCAGAGAAATAATTCCTGCCTTGTCATTTTTAGAGAGCCACTGGTTCCATGATCTTGGGATGCCCGCTATTCTTCCGTCTAGTATATATGGTTCCTGGAATAGGATGATAGAGGAATTGTGGGAATTGCTAGCGTCTAACAAGGCTGATGTTGCTATATTTGATTTTCTAAGATTAATTTGTAAGAAAGTTGTTTTATTGGTGGTTGTTGAACTAGTTGGATGCTGGTAATGAGGTGGATGTTGTAATAAAAAGTTACCTGTGGTGTCCATTTATCAATGCCTGTTAATAAATTGTATTCTTGGATACGGAGTTTTATTTACATAAATGAGCACGAATAGTTTAATTTATATCTGGAAAATCTCTACAACAAAAATAACTACTAATAAAAATGAGAAGAATCTTCATGTTGAATTATTTATCAAATGCATTGAGCATTATATAACATTAAATAAATATTCTTAATCAATTGGCTCATATTATTCCAATTTACAACAGGCCATTTGTAATCTAGAAAGTCCTGTGTAGGATATAACTTCGTGTACTTAATACACATCAGAAATTTCTGCAACTTTGCTGCGAACTAAAATTGCTATCTGGGTTATAACAGTTTAAAATAAGTTAAAATAATAACAAAAATAAAAATAATAATTAGTTTTTTGGCAGTAATAGCCAAAGATATTTTGATATCTTTAAGATAATTTGTATTCAAAAATTATTTTACTCAGCAATAAGAATCTATATTGTGTTATTTTTCCGTACGTTAAGCATTTTAAATTGCTGCAGTAGTTACACACATAATAAAGTGAAAGTTCAGTATTTTATATGCTAAAATTGAAATTATTTTTTTACAAATGTGACAAATTTTTCTTTCATTGAAATCTCTCTTGATAAAATTTTTTTAAATATGCTTTAAACTTAGCGTTCCCATCTCGAAGAATCTTGAATAATAGGAGTTTTTCAAATACCATTGATTGCTTCCTAACGATCTTCTTATATTTGCTTGATATAACACATGAAATTAAATTAAGAATACCGGAATATATAAATAAGTAGCAGTAAAGAATCCGCTTAATCCCAAATCCAACATGCATTTAGGTTTCTCTTCGTTTGAAAAGGCGAGTAGTTCCCTTTCCTCCAATGAGTGGCGCATCGATCGCTTGTTGAACTTCAAATTGACATGTTTGCATTTCTTTACTCGGCTGAAGAGCCTAAACAATGATCATATTCGCGAACCATCCGTTCGCCAACGAAACCGCGCTTTACTGTCTCCACCGTTCCAGCACCCATTAACTTTTCTTAATTACTGGTGCAATAGATATACTTTTGTAAGATATAACTGCGTATACTTAATACATATCAGAGTCTTTTTTGTTAGCTTAGAGCAATAATAACAGCAAGAGTTTTCATATCGTAAAATTCCATCACAAGAACAACTCAACTAAATAAAAATAATCGGAATTAGCTAGAAAATTTTATCTTTATATCCAGTGGTGTAGTTACAAAATAAGCAATACCGGGACGCTCTGAAGTCAGTGCCGGAACGCTCTAACATGAGTGAAAATAATCGCGCTATTCTAAGGACGTTTGCACAGTTTTTCCTTATTTATTTTTCGTGAAAAAAAGCAGTCCCGGAATGGCGTTCCGTCTCCACTACACCCCTGCTCATATCTACAATATAGTTATAACTGTATTATTTATAATTAATTGAGAGTTTTATTTCTATACTAAAATAGAATCTCAAACTTATCTGAATTTTACTGACAAAAGAATTCTAGTTTGAAAGTGATTATAACAGTTCACAAAAAGTTTTAAAAATAACAAAAATAAAAATGAGTTTTGTGACAGTAATAGCCAAAGATATTTTGATATATTTAAAAATATTTTTTTTTCTAAATTTATTTTACTTTTCTTTCATTGGCATCTTTCTTGCAAAAGTTTTTAAATATGCTTTAAACTTAGCGTCCCCGTCTCGAGGAATCTTGAATAATAGGACTTTTTCAAATATCATTGATTGCTTCCTAACGATCTTCTTATATTTGCTTGATATAACACATCAAATTAAATTAAGAATACCGGAATATATAAATAAGTAGCAGTAAAGAATCCGCTTTATCCCAAATCCAACATGCATTTAGGTTCCACTTCGTTTGAAAAGGCGAGTAGTTCCCTTTCCTCCAATGAGTGGCGCATCGATCGCCTGTTGAACTTCAAATTGAGAGCTTTGCATTTTCTTAACTCGGCTGAAGAGCCTAAAAAAGGATTATATTCACGAACCATCCGTTCGCCAACAAAAGCGCACCCTCTGCTATTAAAAGTGAGGATGCAATTAGATATAGGCACTCGTCTACTTTCGGAAAGTAAAAATTTTGCAAAATTACATATATAAATTGACTTTAATTATATATATATATAATTACTGGTGCAATAGATATACTTTTGCTGCCAAAACCAAATATGAAATTATTTTAACAAATGTTACACTGTTTTTTGTAATTTCAGCGATTACACTTCCGTTTCGGATAATTCGTATTGATTCTTATACAAATTCGCGAAGTTTAAAAATGACGGTGACAAAACAATTTTTTTCACAAGCTTTTAATGAAATAAAACTTGGAGAGGGACGAGACTCGTGTTTATATGGAATGCCGCTGTTGAAGAATTAATTCAATTTCAGGAACCATTTTTATTAGATGGCTAAGTTCCACGACACATTACATTAAAAGACAAAAACGCAAGACAGAGAACAACAACACAAGACAAGTACACAGTCAAGAACAGAGAGAGGCATCATGGGGGAAAAAAAACCCCGGATGGCTCTAGTAGCGCAACCTTCCATAGAAAGGGAGAAGGCAGTGAATTGTAACCGCTACAAACTTAGAAATAGTAAAAACAAAAAGATGTGAGCAGTTAACAACAAAACTTCACTGGACTTACAAACATTTTTTTCTCGATGTATCAAAATAAAACTCATTTCACAAAATACATTGTATCATTGCTCTTGAGATTATGCAAAACAAGTTTTTAAATATGCTTTAAACTAAGCGTTCCCACCTCGAGGAATCTTGAATAATAGGACTTTTTCAAATATCATTGATTGCTTCCTAACGATCTTCTTATATTTGCTTGATATAACACATCAAATTATATTAAGAATACCGGAATGTATAAGTAGCAGTAAAGAATCCGCTTAATCCCAAATCCAACATGCATTTAGTTTCCTCTTCGTTTGAAACGGCGAGTAGTTCCCATTTCCTCCAGTGAGTGGCGCATCGATCGCTTTTTGAACTTCAGATTGAGAGCTTTGTATTTTCTTAACTCGGCTGAAGGGCCTATACAAGGATTATATTCGCGAACCATCCGTTCGCCAACTAAGGCGCGCATTACTGCCTCCACCGTTACAGCACCCTCTGCTTTTAAAACTGTGGATGCATTTAGTATAACTTATAGTAACGTTTTGTTTCTAAAAAGTTGAAATTTTACAAAATTATATATATAAATTTAATTTTTTTAATTACTGGTGCAATAGATATACTTTTAATGCCAAAACCAAATATGAAATTATTTTAATAAATGTCATACTGTTTTTTGTAATTTCAGCGATTTCACTTCCGTTTCGGATAATTCGTATTGATTTTTATCCAAATTCTCGAAATTTAAAAATAGCGATGACAAAACAATTTTTTTTTCACAAGGTTTAATTAAACAAAACTTAGAAATAGTGACAACGTAAAGACGTGAGCAGTTAACAAAAAAACTTCACTGGACTGACAGACATTTTTTTGTCGATGTATCAAAATATAACTGATTTCACAAAATACATTGTATCATCGCTCTTGAGATTATGCAAACCATATCCTGTATGCTCAACTCTGAAAGACACAAAACTGCAATTTAAAAAATTATAGATATCGTTATATAAGAATACATTTAAATCATGAATAGAAAACCTTAAAATATTTAAAATAGAAGGACAGAAGTTAATTGGTGAATGTTGCAAACAGCTAATGCACTACAAACGAGTAAATATGCCAGTATGCGATAATCAAGTTTGTTTAATTTTGCTTAATTTAATAGATAAGCTATCCGTTTCATCTACTATTTATTTGGTAATTTTAAATCAATATTTACTTTTATTACTGTAACATACTATAAAATCTTTCTACTTTACCAATACTTTTACTTTTTAAACTCCAGGAAGGTTTCATTGAAAAGTTCACAAACGATTGCAGCGCGAATGCTGGTAGCTATAGCAGTAAAGTGACCATGAGCGCCATCTGTTAAGCCATGGAAGCAACTTTATGCAGGTACATATCTTTGTGATTATGGATTTCACGATAGATTTATAAGCCGAATTTTTTTTTATTTACAATTTATTTTCTAGAATTTATTTGTTTTTACAGAAACAGCTTAGCATGTATGAAAGTTTGTCCATTACAGTGAAAAAAAAAATTAAAAAAAAAACACTCTTTCTGAAAAATAATACTTGTAGTCCTCATTAATACTTATATTGGAAACGTTGGCTGCACGTTCAAAACTCATGAACATGCTCTCGCAGCATCATAGACGGCGCTGCAAGAAATGCTGTTTTTTTTTCGGATTTGAATTTCCGTGTATTTTATTATATTATTGAATTTATTCTGGTTCTTCTGTCAATTCTCTATGTAAAATAGAGACGAAAAGAAAGTTTCAATAGCAGGATTAAAAATAATCATACTGTTATGTAAGGAAATTAAGGGACCGTTATTACAATATAGATAAATTATTTATTCATAATAATCATATATGGCTATTCTGTGATGTTCGCATTAAATTAAATTAACCCTGAAATCTGAACCTGTGACTTCTGGGGGGTACCTGTTGGACCTGTCAGTTAAGGGCACGGAAAGCTCTGTTGGTAATGGCTAAAAATACAAAAACACATATATAAATAGATAGATTTTTACTTCTTCAAATTCGAGTGAATAGTGAAAGTTATACACGTCCTGATGCTCACTAGTTAGCAGTAAAGAAAAGTACCAA
>BGPR01038738.1:0-14585 GCA_013235015.1 Araneus ventricosus | reverse complement strand
ATTCTTTTAAAAATTAAACAGTCACTGTTGTATTATCTGTCAAACATATTTAAATTGCGTTCCAGGCTCGCAGGCAAGGCGCGAATCCGAGTCTCCATTCCACCATAGGTCATCTCTTTCACGTTAACCCGGGAGGACGCGCGCTACAAAGAGTGACGCGTAAGGGTGTGTGTGACACCCCACTTCATTAATTTGTTATTTAACCATAACTAGCAACATTTTTATTCTATATCTGTTCCAAATGATCCATGCAAACAGTTCTAGTTAAACAAGAACGAATTTTTACACTTAAAATTTAGTAAATAACTTATTATATTATTCAGGGCATTCTTCTTCTTTAAGAGCGTAACAACCTGTTGCAGGTCTTAGCTGCCTCGACAGCACGCTTCTTCCAACTCAGACGATCCAAAGCAACTCTTTGCCAGTTTTTTATTTTCAAAATTTTGATGTCATTTTCTGCATCGTCCAGCCATCTTGTCGAAGGTCTGCCCGGGGGCTTCTTCCGGGTTTCTTGAAAGTGCACAATCTAATCGGGCTATTTTCGGGGGTTCTCCAGACATGGCCGAGCCATCTCAGTCTTTTACTTCGGATGATTTGTGTAACTTGAAGCTCTCTGTAAAGTCTATAAAGTTCGAAATTGTATCTGGTTCGCCAGCACCCTTGTTCTTGTACAGGCCCGAATGTAGTTCTTAACAATTTTCTTTCAAAAGTTTCCAGAGCTCGCTGGACGTCTACATTTAATGTCCAAGTTTTGCTAGATTCAGAGCATTGCGAACACAAATAAGAAAAGTATATTTTTAACACAAATATTTTCAGAATCTTCTATAGTCAAGAAGCATCCATCCATCGTTATACAATGTGGATAGCAAAATACTGCTTCTAATTTTCTTAGGTACACAGGAAACTTTTTTTTTTTGAAAACCAAATAAAGAATTCTGCGGGGTTTTATCTTTAAATCCAAAAACTTTTGGCGTAATTCAATTCTTTTTTTTCGAATAATTCCTATAATTTTGAGCTTTTTCTTCAAAACGTTTCTTACACTACGTCCAAAATTATATAACTTTTGCATCACTCTCATGACATTTTCACTTACAGTTTATAAGTCTTGGTACCTGCAAAATTCTCCAGTTTAGAAGTATAGAATGTTCTTGTGTCCACTTATTTCCTCACCAAATTCATATAGACAGCATTATCCTCATATCTATAACACGTTAACTCAACTAAACAAAAGACCTGACGCAAGGACGAGCACGGGGGTGTTCGACACCCCATAAGCTCAATTCCGATTTTTAAAAATAAAGGAATTTTTTCAGAAACACGTTCTGTCTGTTCAATGTGACCTTAAAGGCAGCTAGCAGGGATTTGACTCTTTTGAACTAAAAGGTAGTCAGTATTTTTCACATTTTACGTGGCGAGGGGTGTCGAAAAACCCCTTGCGCGTCCTCGCAGGTTAAATTAATCTGATTCAAACTCACCTCCGCTTGAATTCTTTGATAAGGAATTCAAATAATTTTTTAAAAAATATCAAAACGTATTCATAATTTGAAGAAATTTAATTTTTTTAAGCAACTATTTAAATATTGTGCATAAATTCCTATTTTGTTTATTCTCAGACAAGAAGTTTTTAAAAAAATATTTTCACTTGTACTAAAATAGACCCTTTTATTGCAATTAAAAATGCTTCAAGAGTCATGACAACACATTCATCATCCATATTCTGAAACGAGATCCAAGTCTTGTGTATCCGAATACCTGAAGGAGGGGATGCATTTCGGAGCGATTAGCTTTGAGGTGTGACCGCGAAAGTTAAACTATGCTGATTTATGGTGTAATCGGTATTTAAGGAGGTTATTAATGAAATTTCACCTCAAGTTGTCACTCGGGAATGGATTAGCATTCTTTCTCGAATTTTAAGCATGTGGGTGTACATTGCATAATACAATTATTGACTGAAGTACTCTCATGTGAGGTTAACAGAATCTTTTCTCATATTCTTTGCAGTAAATTTATTTTAAATTTGTTCTAAAACTGACTCAGCAGTTTGAAAATAAAATGCAAGGATGCAATGTAATTTCAAGTTTTTCTGTGAGACCTCGCGGGGCGGCGCCCCCTCCCCGAAACAATTCTAAGATCTGCCCTTCATGGCGGTCCTTCAAGGGTTATCCAACTTTTTTTTCTTTCGAATGCGAATTATTTACACAAGTCCCTGCTTTAAACAGTATTCACAAAATTGCAATTAAATGTGTTTTTTGAAGTTTTTTATAAAATTGCAATTAGATGTCTACTTTTATTCAGAAATTTGAGACTCCATGGCCAACGAAAATACCTCCCCAATGTAGACTCTGAGGAAGGGGGAAGAAAAAACTTTTCTCTGAATAACGCATTACAATTTTGCACATCAGCGTCTTTTCAAAACTGGATTTCTCATTGATTGTCTCTGTGTGAATATTTTTTGAAATGATATATATATACATATATAGTATACTAGCAGTACGCGCACGGCGTTGCCTGTGGAATCAGGACTTTAACAAAATGAAAAAAAAAGCCGCCCACAATGACATGAAAATGTTTTGAAAACAAAATCAAAACAAAAGATACACATTTTTTGATTTTCCTGCTTATTTTTTTTTTCGCGCTACAGTACAGAGTACGTTAATCCAAAACAATATTACAAAATTGAAACGTGAAAATGATTATTATACAGCAAGCAAAATATAAATGAAATCCGAAAATAATAATCGAAGTAACTCATTCAGGTGAAGGTCATGACGTATCCTGCACGTCCGCCAATCAAAATTGGCATCAACGTTCCGAAGAAGTGCCGTGCGAGGAACTCGATCAAGAAAAATAACTCTCAACGGACGAGAAAAAAATTAATTTAAAAAAAACGGAAGAAGATATTTTAACCGTTCTTGTTTTAAATCCGACAGAACCGTTCTAGTTATAAGCTGAAAAAAATTGAAAATAATAGTGTTATTAGAAAGTCGGATGCAACAAATTTAAAAACAAAACTAACATTTAGATGGTGAAACTGACTATTTTTTAAAAATTTCTCAAAATTCAGTAAATTACGTTAGAAATTCAAAACTAACTTCATTAGAACGGAAATCGCGTGCTCTTTCCGATGGTCTATCTATTTTTGTCGTACAATTATTCGAAACCATTCTATTGAGAAATTAGTGCGAAAAATCAACCAAAACAACACAAAACATTAAATAAAAAAAATTCTAGATTAAAATTTAAAATTTCGGCTTCGAGGTGCATTCAGTCACCATTACGACTACCTGTGTGCCAAATTTCATGGCTGTAAGTGCGATAGATTCGTCTGGACATCGCAGACAAACACACACGCACACAAACATTGCCTTTTATAAGTATAGATGTGTGTGTGATAATTTCATTTTTTAACTTTCTCTAATTCTTTTAATGATACCTCATTTTTAATTACTTCTACTTCCATCGTAATTAGCGCACTTCTACTTTCACTTCGAATCACTAGTCTTTCCCTTTAAATCTAAATCCCTTTTTCTGGGTACTTAAACTTTCTGCTCATTCATATCTCTCTCTTTTAATTCCAACATGTAAGCTGACAACAACAGCTCGCCGCTTCGCGCGTTACTTCTTTAATTCTCGTCATGGATATTCATAAATTATGATTCTTTTACGTATTGAAAAGTAACCTATATGAACTTCAACGATTCAATAAAGGAAAAATAATTCAATTATTGTTGTTTTCCTTCACCCAGATGGTATACACTTCCCATTTAATAATGATGTTTCATATATTGATGTGTTTGTTATTTTCCTTGTGAGCATAATGTTATGGCATTTTTATCTAAATTAGTTATTATATGACTGCCAAGTTACAACCCTTAATTATATCTTTACTTTTATTATATTAAAAATTTTATTTAATTGCATTTTTTACTTCAAAAGTAAAATAAAATCAGAATTGTAAATTTTTAGGCGCCTTTAAATCAATGGCTCCCTTGGGCTACACCCTAATTAGCCCATTCGATAACACGGCCTTGAAAACAACTATGACGCTGCCATTATATTTATACTTAACATTTGCATGAATGCACGTGCCTCACGCCTCATTTGAACGTATTAATTTCTAATTAAAGTAGAATATATTTTAAGACAAACAGTACGGGCACGGCGTTGCCCGTGGAATCAGGACTTCAACAAAATGAAAACAAAAAACCGCCCACAATGACATGAAAAAGTTCTGAAAACAAAACAAAAGGTACACATTATTGATTTTCCCGTTTATTTTTCTTCGCGATGATGATATTTCAACTGTAGAAAAACAATACAGAGTACGTTAATCGGAAACAATAATAAAAAATTGCAACGTGAAAATGATTATTATACAGCAATTAAAATATTCCAGACATAAACACGTTAAGACACTGCCGAAAATAATAATCGAAGTCATTAAGTTGAAGGTTCTGACGTATCCTGCGCTCTGCACCGTCAGCCAATGAAATTGAAACAATGCATGTTGGGAAGGCTCCGGAGAAACTTCCGCGGGAGTCTGCTCGCTAGAGAAAAATATCTTACAACTGACCAGAAAAAAAATTAATTAAAAAAAACGGAAAAAGCTATTTTAACCGTTCTAGTTTTAAATCCAACAGAACCGTTCCACTTATAAGCTGAAAAAATTGAAAATAATAGTGTTATTAGAACGTCGGATGCAGCAAATTTAAAAACAAATATAAAATTTCGATGGCAAAACCACTATTTTTCAGAAATTTCACAAAATTCAGTAAATTACGTTAGACGTACGAGACACACTTAAATTAGAACCTGAAATCGTTTGTTCTTTCCGATGGTGTAACTGTTTTTGTCTATAATCATTCGAAGCCATGCTATTGAGAAATGAGTGCGAAAAATCACCCAAAACAACACAAAATATTAGATAAAAAAAATGTTTGGATTAAATTTTAAAATTCTGGCTTCGAGGTGCATTCAGTCACCATTACGACTACCTGTGTGCCAAATTTCATAGCTGTAAGTGCGATATATTCGTCTGAACAATCGCATGCATGCACGCACGCACACAAATATTGTCTTTTATTTCAAATATGCAAACTTTTATTTAAATTTAGTTCAAGACAAACATGCTGACATCAAATGAAAATCAAACATTCACTCAAAGTGGTAGTTTAAAATCCCATTTACTCAATCATTCTAAAGAAAAACCTTACGCTTGTGAAATCTGCGGTAAAACATTCACTTTAAGAAGTAAATTGACAATACATTTACGTGTTCATACAAAAGAAAAACCTTATGTCTGTCATGTATGCAGTAAAGCATTCAGCGATAGTAGTAATTTAAAGACAATTTCCTATTCATACAAAAGAAAAACCTTATGTTTGCGAAGTGTGCAGTAAAGCATTCAGGCAAAGTCATGTTTTAAAGAGACATTTGCGCATCCATACAATAGAAAAACCTTATGTTTGTGAAGTTTGCAATAAAACCTTTGCTCGAACTGGTGATTTAAAACCTCATTTACTCACTCATTCTTAAGGAAAACTTTACGCTTGGGAAGTCTTTTGTAAAGCATTCAGTCAAAGTCATGTTTTAAAGAGACATTTATCTACTCACACAAGCGAAAAACTTTTTGTTTGTGAAGTGTGCAGTAAAGCATTCGCTCGAAGTGACAAATTAACATCTCATTTACTCACTCATTCTGAAGAAAAACCTTACGCTTGTGAAGTCTGGGGTAAAACATTCAATCAAAGTCATGATTTAAAGAGCCATTTACGCATCCACAACAAAAGAAATTCCTTATGTTCTGAAGTGTGCAGTAAAGCATTCACTCAATGTGGACCTTTAATATCCCATTTACTGACTCATTCTGAAGAAAAACCATAATTTGTAAAATTGGCTTTAAAGCGTTTACTCATAAAAGTAGCTTGAAATGTCTTTCATTTATTCATAGAATGAGAAGCCTTATTCATGTAAAATATACGCAAAAACGTTTAGTCATAAATGGCATATGCAACATCATTTAGTCACTCGCACGAAAGAGAAGCCACATGAATGCGATACTTGTGGCAAAGCATTTCCCCGAAGGTTTTGTTTATTTAGTCATCTGTCAGTTCATAAGAATGAAACAAACTGAAAAAAATATGTTCCTTGAAACTTGTCAATGACTCTCAAATAAAAATGGCGAATTTTCTTCATTTTGAAAAGAAATGTCATTAAAATGATAATTGTGCTCAGAATATATTTATATTACCATTAATATCTTAATAGTAGCTCACGCAGCATTTAACATTTGTTTGTGAGTATCTTTTCTTTTTATTTATAACATTTATTTATTATCATATTTACTTTTGTTCACCATATTATATTTTTGTTGACGCAACAGTAGAAAAATGTAGTTCTTTAAATTTTGTTGATTTTTCCGTTGTGGATAGATTTTTCTCGAAAACAAAGGAATAAAACGTATAAATGGAGTATTCGCATTTTTATTATTTGATATGTCAAACAAGTTAATGTTGCTTCTTTCATGTTTAAATAAGTAGAAGCCAACATATTGGTGACCCGTTCCTGTAAACAAAAAATGTCGATTGGAGACGGAAAAGCAGATGGAACTGAGTTGCATAAGGCGAGTGTAAAAATTCCTCCCTTTTGGATAGATAAACCGGAAATGTGGTTTTATCAAGTAGAGGCTAAATTCAAAATCAGAGGTATCACTGCCGAAGAAACGAAATTTAACTATTTGATTTCTCAATTGGATCCCAAATTTGTTGAAAATTTATGGGATTTCACAAGTAGTGATAGCGAAACTAAATATACTGATTCCAAAACTTGACTCTTGAATTTATTTAAAGAGAGTGAAAATGCAAGAATTCAACGTTTAATCACTGGCATTGACTTACGTGGTATAAAGCTTAGTCAGTTGTTACAAAAATTAAATCAGTGGCTACATCAGATGTTTCTGAAAATTTGATTAAAACTTTATGGCTTGGAAAATCATCCGACTCTATTAAAATGTCTTAATCGTCAGTAAAGAAGATATTGATAGTTTGGGGATTATGGCTGACAAAACTTCCGATATGAGCCCTAAAACCGAGATTTACAGTACAAGCGATGAACACAATTCTTTTAACGAATTGTTAGATAGAGTTAAAAATTTAGAGCAGAAAATTGCTGCATTATGTATTCGTACTGGAGATAGACCGATTACGCGGAATAACAATTATTTCCGTAATCGGTCTCGAAACTGAAGGAACCGGCGCAATGATTTCAATCCAACAGGGAAATTGTGTTACTTCCACTTTCGATTTGGAGCCAAATGTTTTCCTGAGAAATGTCAACCTCTTTGCAGTTGGAATCAAAAACCACAAGAAAACCAAGAAAACTCAACTCTGCAGTAAGTTCAGCAACAAACTCTGCTGCAGAAAATGTAAAGGAATATCGCAAATTTCGTTTATTCGCCCTTGATCGAAGAACAAATTTACGCTTTCTCGTAGACAGAGGAGTTGATGTTAGCATAATTCCATCTACGTCTCAAAATAAAAAGAAAGCAGAATATCAGTTATCTGCTGCTAATGGCACAGAAATTTCAACTTATGGTATAGAGATGCTAAATCTGGATTTGGGATTACGTCATGATTTTCAGTTTCCATCAGTGGCGAATCCAGGGGGGCTATGGGGCTGCAGCCCCTCCCAGAGGTAAACCAGAATTCTTGATTTTATTTTAAATCACTACAACTCTTTGTTCTCAATTTCCCTTTCTTAAAAAAAATAATAAAAACATGACAACATTGCTTTCTGGCTTGACTGCTCGAAAATTTTCCTACTCATCTAGTCTTTCCATTTGTACTTGTAGAGTTGACACAGTCGGAAACATTTGTTGGCTACTTATATCATTGTATTTTTTTATTAAATTATCGAAAGTATTGTAGTGTTCTTTATGATTATTATTGTCAGATGAGTAAAGTCTGTAAAGTTAAAGTGTTTTGGTTTTCATAAGCCATGAGATTTGGCATTCGTCACGACGATGCAAACTTTTTATAACCTCAACCCGTCCCAGACCCAAATGCTGGATTCGCCACTGGTTTCCATTCATAATTGCTGACGTCACAAATGGTATTTTGGGAACTGATTTTCTTCATAAATATAACTTACTTGTTGACATAAATAAGAAAAAATTAATTGATGGGATAACAAATATCTGTGTGCTAGGTGATAAAACTGCTATTTCAAGTGATAACGTTGTAAGCACATTGAATAAATTCATTAAAATTTCCAATTTACTCTTTAAATATCCTGAAATTTATAGATCTAATCTTTTCCCTAATGGAATAAAGCATTATGTTAAACATTTTATTGAAACAAATGGTCAACCTATTCATTCCAAAGCACGACAGCTTGATCACAAACGACTACTGATAGCTAAAGAAGAGATTACATTTATGCTCAACAATGAAATAATTCGACCATCGAATTCGCAATGGTCAAGTCTTTTGCATCTAGTCACGAAAAAAAGATGGGTCCTATCGGCCATGTGGCGATTACCGTCAGGTTAATGCTCAGACGATTCCCGATCGCTACCTCATACCTAGGTTAGAGATTTCCATCAAATATTAAAAGAAACCAAGATCTTTTCTAAAATTGATTTAATTAAAGCATATTTCCAAATATGCATTGCAGAAGACAACAAATGTAAAACAGCTATCATCACACCTTTCGGTTTGTATGAATTTAACTTAATGAGTTTTGGTTTGAAAAATGCTCCTGCAACATTGCAACGATTTATCTATGAAGTTCTCAGATGATTGTACTTAGTTTTTCCATATTTAGATGATATACCCATTGCATCCAAAAGCAATAAAGAACATGAAATCCATCTTAATTTAGTTTTAGAGATATTGAATACTTTTGGCTTAAGAATAAATATTTCGAAATCTGTATTCGCTGTTGAAAAAAATCGAATTTTTGGTATATCTAATTACACCCCCAAAGTTCTCGTCCTCTGCCAGACAGAGTTCAAGCCACTATGAATTATAAAAGATCCAAAAATATTCAAGACCTTAGAACATGTCTTGGAATTCTTAATTTTTATCGTCGTTATCTAAAAGACGCAGCAAAGAATCAAGCATTGTTACATGAATACCTTAAAAGGTTCTAAAAAGAAGGACAAAAGAAAGATACAATGGACTGATGAAGTTGAAAAACAGTTTGAAAAGTGCAAAAATGACCTCGTAAATGCAACATTGTTGTCTTTTCCCAATTTTGAATTACCTCTGTCGCTATTTACAGATGCTTCAGATACGGCAATAGGCGCAGTGTTACAGCAATATGGTTTGGTTTGGTGGAGTTTACTGGCGCAAAAACCATATTTGATTATGCTGCGCCAAACATATGGTCTTGCAGCAATATGAAAACTCAACTTGGCAGCCAATTGCATTTTATTCTAAAAAGTTAAACGAAACAGAACAAAATTATAGCACATATGACAGGGAGTTATTAGGCATATATCTTTCAGTAAAACACTTCAAGCATTATTTGGAAGGAAGAGCATTTACAATTTATACAGACCATAAGCCCTTAATATTTGCCTTTCACCAAAAGCTTGACATAGCGGCACCAAGAAAAGCTTGTCAACTTAACTGTATCTCCCAATTTTCGACTGATATTAATAAAAGGTGAAAATAACATTGTAGCCGATACGTTATCCAGGGTTACTGAAGTTTCATCAATAGATTACGATCAAATTAGCTTATGCACAAACACAAAATGAAGAATTGAAGATCTTACAAACCATTACTTCTTTGAATTTAAAGGAGTACCCTCTACCTTCGAGGAAATACTTATGGTGTGATACTTCAACTAGCAAAATTCGGCCCTACATTCCACAAGCTTTCGGAAAACAAATCTTTCACCATATTCACGGTCTGTCACATACAGGAATTAAGTCAACTATAAAATTAATGAATTCAAAATTCATTTGGACTAGCATTAAAAAAGATGTGCAATTGTAGACTCGAACCTGCATTCCTTGCCAAAAAGCTAAAATCAAGTACCACACTAAAACAAAATTTGGCGAGTTTGAAGTACCTTCAGGAATATTTTGTGTTGTGCATATAGACCTCATTGGTTCTCTTCCTCCATCGAGAGAGAATATTTACTGTTTAACTTGCATCGACAGATTTTCAAGTTGGTTGGAAGCAATTCCTTTAGATAACATTTCAGCAGGCACTGTGGCAAGAGCATTTGGTAAACATTTACTCTACGGTGCCCACTTGCTTCTCGCCAATTTTACTTGGCGCAATTTCATTTGCTGTCGCCAAATACTGTTTTGGATGCACAGTGCACTTTTCATTGCTCTACTGCGCATGCTTCATTTGAAAAGGAGAGATTGAGCATGCAATGCCTTCGGCATTTCAAGCGTGTACCGGGCAATTTTTTTAACTTAAGGTATGTGACTACCTTCGGAGCACTTTTTTACAAATGTTTAAATTTTTAATGAAACATTCATGTTTTTAATTAAAATGAGTTATAAAACTGAGAATTCCAATGCAATTTCATTGGAAATTTCATTCACTTTCAAATTATAGGCAATTTTTAGCAAAATTTTAGTGAAAATTTGCACTTACGCCAAACCTCCTATAAGAAATTGTATTGAATATATTTCATCAATATTTGCGCAGTATATAGCTAACATGCTTATCTGTGTTATGAACTAGGATATTTTTAATACCTCGAAAGGTGTTGGAGATATTCCAAACTTTGCGAACAAACTCGAATTTTTTTTAAAAAATCATCGATTTTTCTCACTAAAAAGTCAATAAAATAAATAAATATAGGCAGAGAGCTTAGATTCTAGTTCATAACATAGCTAGAAACAAATAAAACATTTTGGCCAAATTTCATTTTAATATCTTAAAAACATTTTCCAAAATTATGTTTGCCGCTTAGAAAAATATCGAAAATTCCAATTTCTCAGAAAACTCTTTTAAAGATTTTCATAGAGCACAAAAAATTTTGTACACATCTTAGAATCTTAAAACTCGCCATATTTGCAAGTCAAACCCTCTTTTACTTGATTTTAAACGACTTTTGTGTTCTTTCAACTTTTCAGATTTTTTCTGAATAATTTTGTATAGTAGATAGTTAGTGGCGTCTCGATATCTGAATTAGCTTTTTGTCAATTTTCATGTAATTTTTAAGCATCTATGGATAAATTTACATTTCAAAACACATGAGAACAGGTAACAGTTCAAAATAAATGGAATTAAATTATAAAACAGCAATTTGAGCGCCAAAAAGTAATTTTTATTGTTGTAATTACTGTTGTGTTGTATTTTTTTAAAAAAGCGTCGCCAAAAACCAATAAAACAATAAAAATAAGAAATGGAAGCTCAAATCTATGTTTTTAGACAATATATTGCTTGAGAATTTAAATATAGTTGTTCAAACTAATTGTTTGTATTTTTAAGGCTCTTTTAATTGCCACTTCCGGTATCAGAATTGTTACTTCCGGTTATTATTTATGCTATAACTTTATTTGTAATTATAGCAGAAACAAAAATAAAGCATTATTAGATACCTAAATGTATGGACTACAAAATAAACAAATAAAACAAATTTCGAAGATTTTCTGTAAAACGAGGAATTTAGGGTAGTCACATACCTTAACAAAACATCAGCGGCTTCGCTTTCTGCAAAGCGGGACACTAGTAGCTTCACTTATTCATTGAGAAGCGGAAACACAGAATAACATGCAGAGTTCTGAACCTAAAGTGAATGAAAATGTTCAAAAACGAGAAAATTGTAGCTAAAACTTCACATACCTATTTTATGCCCAATTGCTGTTTACACTTAGAACACTGCTATCCGCTTGCTATCAATCCCTGATCCACATACCACTGGAAAACAACTTCGGCTTCAGCTGTCTGAAACTGATAGTGGGTCGAAAGGGAACCAATGCCATAATCAACAACATCTGTGCGAAGCACACGTAACTAAATGATAAAATCAGAAAAAAATCAAACCGACAAAACAAATTCGATTCAATCGACCAATCACATGAAACAGATCAACGGAACAAACCAATCAAAACGAATCATAATATCGCGCCATGCGCAAAACACCGATGAAACGATCAATTTCCGCGCATGCGCACATCTCACTCGTTAAAATCATCATTGCGCAACCAAAACAAATGTTCTCTCACCTCCATTCTTGGCGGCAAAGAGTTGGCGATTCTAACAGGAACGAAGTAAGTGGACACCGTAGAGTAAATTTCAACGGAGCATTTTATAGCAACTGGGTAACACGTTTTGGAACACCACACAAACTTATTACCGACAGCGGAACTTAGTTCAGAAGTGAAACATTGTAAACTCTGTCCAAAATCTGTGGTTTTAAGCTGCAATATACGACAGCCTACTACCCTGCATATAACGACAGAGTTGAACGCCTTCCTGGAACATTAAAAGCTCACAACAATCTGTCTTGGATTGTCACGCTACCGACAGAACTTTTGGGTTTGCGTACTGCAATTCAAGAATGGAGAGAGTCGCAGACTTCCTGAAGTGTTTTTTTAGTAAACCAAGTATCCGAACAGCATCGGAAAGTTTCGCTAATAATCTCCAGAAACAAATGGAAACCGTGGGACCAAGGACCACTCGTAAAAATTCGAGAATTCGAGTCAACTCATATTTGTGAATAAAGACTTAGAAAATGGCTCTCGCGTCTTTTAACGTATAGATAGGGTTAAAAAGCAACTGGAAACTTCTTACGAAATACCATTTCCCGTAATTGAGCATAAGGATAAGTATTTTACTATTAACATAAAAGGGGAAAATGTGAATGTATCATTAGATCTCTTGAAGCCAGCCTATATTTTAGCTGACAATCCTCAGGCGACAACTGCTGATCACAATAAGTTGCAGATATCAGATAATAAACCAGATCTGACGCAAAAACAATCTCGCACAGGTAGAACTATTCGTTCACCCGTACGATTCAAGGACTGACTTTGAGACATTTTTACCTTAGAAGATTTTAAGTACTATTTGTAGTTAACTATTTTGAATTTTATGATATCGTTAATCATATTTCCCTTCTTCTTAACGTCACACAGTTACTGGTGGGGGAGTAATGTAGTGGCTGAATTATAGCTCACGCAGCATTTAACATTTGTTTGTAAATATCTTTTCTTTTTATTTATAACATTTATGTATTATGATATTTACTTTTGTTCAATATATTATATTTTTTGTTGGCAACAGTAGAAACCCAGATAGCATGTACGTTTGCAGCAAGTTTGATTTTTACTTGATATTATCTTGTCATAGCAAATTTGACGCGTCGATGATGTAGCGAAACTGCTGCAAACTAACCAGGAAGAATCGCCACCCTCGTTTGCAAAACGAGTTTGCCATGGTGAAAATAGACAACTAATGCCACCCCTCCTTGCAATGCAAGTTTTCTGTGAAGGCAAGTTCACAGCACGATTGCAAAACAAGTTTGCTGCAAAGATGATAGCACACTAAGAGACACTAAAACAGAGAAAGATCTTTCTCTGTTTTAAAAAACACCCAATTTTTAATAGCATCTCCTAGACCGTCCTTCTTTTTATTAATTCAATAAATCAATGATAATTTGTGAAAAAACTAACTTTTTTATAAAAAAAATTTTGAAATATTTTTCATCTTTTTACTAGAACTCGCACTTTAAAGAAAACTTTATCGCCTTTTTCTTAATGTTGAAATTTTAACGTTTATAAACAAAATTAAACCTAAAAAACAGTCAATGTTTGTTTAAAGTAATAACTTATACATTTTGCCCAATTTTAAAGTAATTACTTTTGAACTCTAATTTCATAATTTATTTTACTAGCAAAACGTAGTTATTAGCGAAAATCGCTCTCTCTTTGACTTCAAATCATATTCTCAATTCAAAATTTAAAAAATTAATGAAATCAAGAAAAGAGTTTAAAATAAATTGTATACGAATCGAAACGAACGATGCATTAGCGAAATCTATCTTCTCCTCTCAGAGTTTATCTGGCCGAGTGGTTAGAGCGTCAGGTGTAGAAGCGGTAGGTCACGAGCTCTAATCCAAGGTTGTGTTCGTACTCTGTTTTTGCTGTAGTTTGCAATAAGTGGGAGGTGACAAATTTGTGGCAAATTTGACGCGTGGTGACTTCGAAGCTTGTGTTAACTTGCTGCAAACTTGTTTCAAGCTTGCACTCTTGTCATGTAAAATTTATTGCAAGCTTGCAGATTTGCAGAGCAAGATTGCTGCAACTTTGCTGCAAACTAAAATTGCTATCTGGGAAAATGTAGTTCTTTCAATTTTGTTGATTTTTCCATTGTAGATAGATTTTTCTCGAAAAGAAAGGAATAAAACGTTTAAAAGGAGTATTCGCATTTTTATTATTTGATATGTCAAACAAGTTAATGTTGCTTCTTTCATGTTTAAGTAGAAGGCAACAGTATAATTACAGCAGTTGCTCCCCTACACACCACGAACATTTGCTGGATCACATTACAGACAGCACCGAATGTCAAATATCCTTGGAAAGAAAACCCTACATTTCCCGGACGTTACAG
>BGPR01038737.1:0-14585 GCA_013235015.1 Araneus ventricosus | reverse complement strand
ATTCTTTTAAAAATTAAACAGTCACTGTTGTATTATCTGTCAAACATATTTAAATTGCGTTCCAGGCTCGCAGGCAAGGCGCGAATCCGAGTCTCCATTCCACCATAGGTCATCTCTTTCACGTTAACCCGGGAGGACGCGCGCTACAAAGAGTGACGCGTAAGGGTGTGTGTGACACCCCACTTCATTAATTTGTTATTTAACCATAACTAGCAACATTTTTATTCTATATCTGTTCCAAATGATCCATGCAAACAGTTCTAGTTAAACAAGAACGAATTTTTACACTTAAAATTTAGTAAATAACTTATTATATTATTCAGGGCATTCTTCTTCTTTAAGAGCGTAACAACCTGTTGCAGGTCTTAGCTGCCTCGACAGCACGCTTCTTCCAACTCAGACGATCCAAAGCAACTCTTTGCCAGTTTTTTATTTTCAAAATTTTGATGTCATTTTCTGCATCGTCCAGCCATCTTGTCGAAGGTCTGCCCGGGGGCTTCTTC
Source organism: Araneus ventricosus (assembly GCA_013235015.1). Taxonomy (NCBI): domain Eukaryota; kingdom Metazoa; phylum Arthropoda; class Arachnida; order Araneae; family Araneidae; genus Araneus; species Araneus ventricosus. The sequence continues at coordinate 14,082 of BGPR01038737.1, read as the reverse complement.
CGGGTTTCTTGAAAGTGCACAATCTAATCGGGCTATTTTCGGGGGTTCTCCAGACATGGCCGAGCCATCTCAGTCTTTTACTTCGGATGATTTGTGTAACTTGAAGCTCTCTGTAAAGTCTATAAAGTTCGAAATTGTATCTGGTTCGCCAGCACCCTTGTTCTTGTACAGGCCCGAATGTAGTTCTTAACAATTTTCTTTCAAAAGTTTCCAGAGCTCGCTGGACGTCTACATTTAATGTCCAAGTTTTGCTAGATTCAGAGCATTGCGAACACAAATAAGAAAAGTATATTTTTAACACAAATATTTTCAGAATCTTCTATAGTCAAGAAGCATCCATCCATCGTTATACAATGTGGATAGCAAAATACTGCTTCTAATTTTCTTAGGTACACAGGAAACTTTTTTTTTTTGAAAACCAAATAAAGAATTCTGCGGGGTTTTATCTTTAAATCCAAAAACTTTTGGCGTAATTCAATTCTTTTTTTTCGAATAATTCCTATAATTTTGAGCTTTTTCTTCAAAACGTTTCTTACACTACGTCCAAAATTATATAACTTTTGCATCACTCTCATGACATTTTCACTTACAGTTTATAAGTCTTGGTACCTGCAAAATTCTCCAGTTTAGAAGTATAGAATGTTCTTGTGTCCACTTATTTCCTCACCAAATTCATATAGACAGCATTATCCTCATATCTATAACACGTTAACTCAACTAAACAAAAGACCTGACGCAAGGACGAGCACGGGGGTGTTCGACACCCCATAAGCTCAATTCCGATTTTTAAAAATAAAGGAATTTTTTCAGAAACACGTTCTGTCTGTTCAATGTGACCTTAAAGGCAGCTAGCAGGGATTTGACTCTTTTGAACTAAAAGGTAGTCAGTATTTTTCACATTTTACGTGGCGAGGGGTGTCGAAAAACCCCTTGCGCGTCCTCGCAGGTTAAATTAATCTGATTCAAACTCACCTCCGCTTGAATTCTTTGATAAGGAATTCAAATAATTTTTTAAAAAATATCAAAACGTATTCATAATTTGAAGAAATTTAATTTTTTTAAGCAACTATTTAAATATTGTGCATAAATTCCTATTTTGTTTATTCTCAGACAAGAAGTTTTTAAAAAAATATTTTCACTTGTACTAAAATAGACCCTTTTATTGCAATTAAAAATGCTTCAAGAGTCATGACAACACATTCATCATCCATATTCTGAAACGAGATCCAAGTCTTGTGTATCCGAATACCTGAAGGAGGGGATGCATTTCGGAGCGATTAGCTTTGAGGTGTGACCGCGAAAGTTAAACTATGCTGATTTATGGTGTAATCGGTATTTAAGGAGGTTATTAATGAAATTTCACCTCAAGTTGTCACTCGGGAATGGATTAGCATTCTTTCTCGAATTTTAAGCATGTGGGTGTACATTGCATAATACAATTATTGACTGAAGTACTCTCATGTGAGGTTAACAGAATCTTTTCTCATATTCTTTGCAGTAAATTTATTTTAAATTTGTTCTAAAACTGACTCAGCAGTTTGAAAATAAAATGCAAGGATGCAATGTAATTTCAAGTTTTTCTGTGAGACCTCGCGGGGCGGCGCCCCCTCCCCGAAACAATTCTAAGATCTGCCCTTCATGGCGGTCCTTCAAGGGTTATCCAACTTTTTTTTCTTTCGAATGCGAATTATTTACACAAGTCCCTGCTTTAAACAGTATTCACAAAATTGCAATTAAATGTGTTTTTTGAAGTTTTTTATAAAATTGCAATTAGATGTCTACTTTTATTCAGAAATTTGAGACTCCATGGCCAACGAAAATACCTCCCCAATGTAGACTCTGAGGAAGGGGGAAGAAAAAACTTTTCTCTGAATAACGCATTACAATTTTGCACATCAGCGTCTTTTCAAAACTGGATTTCTCATTGATTGTCTCTGTGTGAATATTTTTTGAAATGATATATATATACATATATAGTATACTAGCAGTACGCGCACGGCGTTGCCTGTGGAATCAGGACTTTAACAAAATGAAAAAAAAAGCCGCCCACAATGACATGAAAATGTTTTGAAAACAAAATCAAAACAAAAGATACACATTTTTTGATTTTCCTGCTTATTTTTTTTTTCGCGCTACAGTACAGAGTACGTTAATCCAAAACAATATTACAAAATTGAAACGTGAAAATGATTATTATACAGCAAGCAAAATATAAATGAAATCCGAATATAATAATCGAAGTAACTCATTCAGGTGAAGGTCATGACGTATCCTGCACGTCCGCCAATCAAAATTGGCATCAACGTTCCGAAGAAGTGCCGTGCGAGGAACTCGATCAAGAAAAATAACTCTCAACGGACGAGAAAAAAATTAATTTAAAAAAAACGGAAGAAGATATTTTAACCGTTCTTGTTTTAAATCCGACAGAACCGTTCTAGTTATAAGCTGAAAAAAATTGAAAATAATAGTGTTATTAGAAAGTCGGATGCAACAAATTTAAAAACAAAACTAACATTTAGATGGTGAAACTGACTATTTTTTAAAAATTTCTCAAAATTCAGTAAATTACGTTAGAAATTCAAAACTAACTTCATTAGAACGGAAATCGCGTGCTCTTTCCGATGGTCTATCTATTTTTGTCGTACAATTATTCGAAACCATTCTATTGAGAAATTAGTGCGAAAAATCAACCAAAACAACACAAAACATTAAATAAAAAAAATTCTAGATTAAAATTTAAAATTTCGGCTTCGAGGTGCATTCAGTCACCATTACGACTACCTGTGTGCCAAATTTCATGGCTGTAAGTGCGATAGATTCGTCTGGACATCGCAGACAAACACACACGCACACAAACATTGCCTTTTATAAGTATAGATGTGTGTGTGATAATTTCATTTTTTAACTTTCTCTAATTCTTTTAATGATACCTCATTTTTAATTACTTCTACTTCCATCGTAATTAGCGCACTTCTACTTTCACTTCGAATCACTAGTCTTTCCCTTTAAATCTAAATCCCTTTTTCTGGGTACTTAAACTTTCTGCTCATTCATATCTCTCTCTTTTAATTCCAACATGTAAGCTGACAACAACAGCTCGCCGCTTCGCGCGTTACTTCTTTAATTCTCGTCATGGATATTCATAAATTATGATTCTTTTACGTATTGAAAAGTAACCTATATGAACTTCAACGATTCAATAAAGGAAAAATAATTCAATTATTGTTGTTTTCCTTCACCCAGATGGTATACACTTCCCATTTAATAATGATGTTTCATATATTGATGTGTTTGTTATTTTCCTTGTGAGCATAATGTTATGGCATTTTTATCTAAATTAGTTATTATATGACTGCCAAGTTACAACCCTTAATTATATCTTTACTTTTATTATATTAAAAATTTTATTTAATTGCATTTTTTACTTCAAAAGTAAAATAAAATCAGAATTGTAAATTTTTAGGCGCCTTTAAATCAATGGCTCCCTTGGGCTACACCCTAATTAGCCCATTCGATAACACGGCCTTGAAAACAACTATGACGCTGCCATTATATTTATACTTAACATTTGCATGAATGCACGTGCCTCACGCCTCATTTGAACGTATTAATTTCTAATTAAAGTAGAATATATTTTAAGACAAACAGTACGGGCACGGCGTTGCCCGTGGAATCAGGACTTCAACAAAATGAAAACAAAAAACCGCCCACAATGACATGAAAAAGTTCTGAAAACAAAACAAAAGGTACACATTATTGATTTTCCCGTTTATTTTTCTTCGCGATGATGATATTTCAACTGTAGAAAAACAATACAGAGTACGTTAATCGGAAACAATAATAAAAAATTGCAACGTGAAAATGATTATTATACAGCAATTAAAATATTCCAGACATAAACACGTTAAGACACTGCCGAAAATAATAATCGAAGTCATTAAGTTGAAGGTTCTGACGTATCCTGCGCTCTGCACCGTCAGCCAATGAAATTGAAACAATGCATGTTGGGAAGGCTCCGGAGAAACTTCCGCGGGAGTCTGCTCGCTAGAGAAAAATATCTTACAACTGACCAGAAAAAAAATTAATTAAAAAAAACGGAAAAAGCTATTTTAACCGTTCTAGTTTTAAATCCAACAGAACCGTTCCACTTATAAGCTGAAAAAATTGAAAATAATAGTGTTATTAGAACGTCGGATGCAGCAAATTTAAAAACAAATATAAAATTTCGATGGCAAAACCACTATTTTTCAGAAATTTCACAAAATTCAGTAAATTACGTTAGACGTACGAGACACACTTAAATTAGAACCTGAAATCGTTTGTTCTTTCCGATGGTGTAACTGTTTTTGTCTATAATCATTCGAAGCCATGCTATTGAGAAATGAGTGCGAAAAATCACCCAAAACAACACAAAATATTAGATAAAAAAAATGTTTGGATTAAATTTTAAAATTCTGGCTTCGAGGTGCATTCAGTCACCATTACGACTACCTGTGTGCCAAATTTCATAGCTGTAAGTGCGATATATTCGTCTGAACAATCGCATGCATGCACGCACGCACACAAATATTGTCTTTTATTTCAAATATGCAAACTTTTATTTAAATTTAGTTCAAGACAAACATGCTGACATCAAATGAAAATCAAACATTCACTCAAAGTGGTAGTTTAAAATCCCATTTACTCAATCATTCTAAAGAAAAACCTTACGCTTGTGAAATCTGCGGTAAAACATTCACTTTAAGAAGTAAATTGACAATACATTTACGTGTTCATACAAAAGAAAAACCTTATGTCTGTCATGTATGCAGTAAAGCATTCAGCGATAGTAGTAATTTAAAGACAATTTCCTATTCATACAAAAGAAAAACCTTATGTTTGCGAAGTGTGCAGTAAAGCATTCAGGCAAAGTCATGTTTTAAAGAGACATTTGCGCATCCATACAATAGAAAAACCTTATGTTTGTGAAGTTTGCAATAAAACCTTTGCTCGAACTGGTGATTTAAAACCTCATTTACTCACTCATTCTTAAGGAAAACTTTACGCTTGGGAAGTCTTTTGTAAAGCATTCAGTCAAAGTCATGTTTTAAAGAGACATTTATCTACTCACACAAGCGAAAAACTTTTTGTTTGTGAAGTGTGCAGTAAAGCATTCGCTCGAAGTGACAAATTAACATCTCATTTACTCACTCATTCTGAAGAAAAACCTTACGCTTGTGAAGTCTGGGGTAAAACATTCAATCAAAGTCATGATTTAAAGAGCCATTTACGCATCCACAACAAAAGAAATTCCTTATGTTCTGAAGTGTGCAGTAAAGCATTCACTCAATGTGGACCTTTAATATCCCATTTACTGACTCATTCTGAAGAAAAACCATAATTTGTAAAATTGGCTTTAAAGCGTTTACTCATAAAAGTAGCTTGAAATGTCTTTCATTTATTCATAGAATGAGAAGCCTTATTCATGTAAAATATACGCAAAAACGTTTAGTCATAAATGGCATATGCAACATCATTTAGTCACTCGCACGAAAGAGAAGCCACATGAATGCGATACTTGTGGCAAAGCATTTCCCCGAAGGTTTTGTTTATTTAGTCATCTGTCAGTTCATAAGAATGAAACAAACTGAAAAAAATATGTTCCTTGAAACTTGTCAATGACTCTCAAATAAAAATGGCGAATTTTCTTCATTTTGAAAAGAAATGTCATTAAAATGATAATTGTGCTCAGAATATATTTATATTACCATTAATATCTTAATAGTAGCTCACGCAGCATTTAACATTTGTTTGTGAGTATCTTTTCTTTTTATTTATAACATTTATTTATTATCATATTTACTTTTGTTCACCATATTATATTTTTGTTGACGCAACAGTAGAAAAATGTAGTTCTTTAAATTTTGTTGATTTTTCCGTTGTGGATAGATTTTTCTCGAAAACAAAGGAATAAAACGTATAAATGGAGTATTCGCATTTTTATTATTTGATATGTCAAACAAGTTAATGTTGCTTCTTTCATGTTTAAATAAGTAGAAGCCAACATATTGGTGACCCGTTCCTGTAAACAAAAAATGTCGATTGGAGACGGAAAAGCAGATGGAACTGAGTTGCATAAGGCGAGTGTAAAAATTCCTCCCTTTTGGATAGATAAACCGGAAATGTGGTTTTATCAAGTAGAGGCTAAATTCAAAATCAGAGGTATCACTGCCGAAGAAACGAAATTTAACTATTTGATTTCTCAATTGGATCCCAAATTTGTTGAAAATTTATGGGATTTCACAAGTAGTGATAGCGAAACTAAATATACTGATTCCAAAACTTGACTCTTGAATTTATTTAAAGAGAGTGAAAATGCAAGAATTCAACGTTTAATCACTGGCATTGACTTACGTGGTATAAAGCTTAGTCAGTTGTTACAAAAATTAAATCAGTGGCTACATCAGATGTTTCTGAAAATTTGATTAAAACTTTATGGCTTGGAAAATCATCCGACTCTATTAAAATGTCTTAATCGTCAGTAAAGAAGATATTGATAGTTTGGGGATTATGGCTGACAAAACTTCCGATATGAGCCCTAAAACCGAGATTTACAGTACAAGCGATGAACACAATTCTTTTAACGAATTGTTAGATAGAGTTAAAAATTTAGAGCAGAAAATTGCTGCATTATGTATTCGTACTGGAGATAGACCGATTACGCGGAATAACAATTATTTCCGTAATCGGTCTCGAAACTGAAGGAACCGGCGCAATGATTTCAATCCAACAGGGAAATTGTGTTACTTCCACTTTCGATTTGGAGCCAAATGTTTTCCTGAGAAATGTCAACCTCTTTGCAGTTGGAATCAAAAACCACAAGAAAACCAAGAAAACTCAACTCTGCAGTAAGTTCAGCAACAAACTCTGCTGCAGAAAATGTAAAGGAATATCGCAAATTTCGTTTATTCGCCCTTGATCGAAGAACAAATTTACGCTTTCTCGTAGACAGAGGAGTTGATGTTAGCATAATTCCATCTACGTCTCAAAATAAAAAGAAAGCAGAATATCAGTTATCTGCTGCTAATGGCACAGAAATTTCAACTTATGGTATAGAGATGCTAAATCTGGATTTGGGATTACGTCATGATTTTCAGTTTCCATCAGTGGCGAATCCAGGGGGGCTATGGGGCTGCAGCCCCTCCCAGAGGTAAACCAGAATTCTTGATTTTATTTTAAATCACTACAACTCTTTGTTCTCAATTTCCCTTTCTTAAAAAAAATAATAAAAACATGACAACATTGCTTTCTGGCTTGACTGCTCGAAAATTTTCCTACTCATCTAGTCTTTCCATTTGTACTTGTAGAGTTGACACAGTCGGAAACATTTGTTGGCTACTTATATCATTGTATTTTTTTATTAAATTATCGAAAGTATTGTAGTGTTCTTTATGATTATTATTGTCAGATGAGTAAAGTCTGTAAAGTTAAAGTGTTTTGGTTTTCATAAGCCATGAGATTTGGCATTCGTCACGACGATGCAAACTTTTTATAACCTCAACCCGTCCCAGACCCAAATGCTGGATTCGCCACTGGTTTCCATTCATAATTGCTGACGTCACAAATGGTATTTTGGGAACTGATTTTCTTCATAAATATAACTTACTTGTTGACATAAATAAGAAAAAATTAATTGATGGGATAACAAATATCTGTGTGCTAGGTGATAAAACTGCTATTTCAAGTGATAACGTTGTAAGCACATTGAATAAATTCATTAAAATTTCCAATTTACTCTTTAAATATCCTGAAATTTATAGATCTAATCTTTTCCCTAATGGAATAAAGCATTATGTTAAACATTTTATTGAAACAAATGGTCAACCTATTCATTCCAAAGCACGACAGCTTGATCACAAACGACTACTGATAGCTAAAGAAGAGATTACATTTATGCTCAACAATGAAATAATTCGACCATCGAATTCGCAATGGTCAAGTCTTTTGCATCTAGTCACGAAAAAAAGATGGGTCCTATCGGCCATGTGGCGATTACCGTCAGGTTAATGCTCAGACGATTCCCGATCGCTACCTCATACCTAGGTTAGAGATTTCCATCAAATATTAAAAGAAACCAAGATCTTTTCTAAAATTGATTTAATTAAAGCATATTTCCAAATATGCATTGCAGAAGACAACAAATGTAAAACAGCTATCATCACACCTTTCGGTTTGTATGAATTTAACTTAATGAGTTTTGGTTTGAAAAATGCTCCTGCAACATTGCAACGATTTATCTATGAAGTTCTCAGATGATTGTACTTAGTTTTTCCATATTTAGATGATATACCCATTGCATCCAAAAGCAATAAAGAACATGAAATCCATCTTAATTTAGTTTTAGAGATATTGAATACTTTTGGCTTAAGAATAAATATTTCGAAATCTGTATTCGCTGTTGAAAAAAATCGAATTTTTGGTATATCTAATTACACCCCCAAAGTTCTCGTCCTCTGCCAGACAGAGTTCAAGCCACTATGAATTATAAAAGATCCAAAAATATTCAAGACCTTAGAACATGTCTTGGAATTCTTAATTTTTATCGTCGTTATCTAAAAGACGCAGCAAAGAATCAAGCATTGTTACATGAATACCTTAAAAGGTTCTAAAAAGAAGGACAAAAGAAAGATACAATGGACTGATGAAGTTGAAAAACAGTTTGAAAAGTGCAAAAATGACCTCGTAAATGCAACATTGTTGTCTTTTCCCAATTTTGAATTACCTCTGTCGCTATTTACAGATGCTTCAGATACGGCAATAGGCGCAGTGTTACAGCAATATGGTTTGGTTTGGTGGAGTTTACTGGCGCAAAAACCATATTTGATTATGCTGCGCCAAACATATGGTCTTGCAGCAATATGAAAACTCAACTTGGCAGCCAATTGCATTTTATTCTAAAAAGTTAAACGAAACAGAACAAAATTATAGCACATATGACAGGGAGTTATTAGGCATATATCTTTCAGTAAAACACTTCAAGCATTATTTGGAAGGAAGAGCATTTACAATTTATACAGACCATAAGCCCTTAATATTTGCCTTTCACCAAAAGCTTGACATAGCGGCACCAAGAAAAGCTTGTCAACTTAACTGTATCTCCCAATTTTCGACTGATATTAATAAAAGGTGAAAATAACATTGTAGCCGATACGTTATCCAGGGTTACTGAAGTTTCATCAATAGATTACGATCAAATTAGCTTATGCACAAACACAAAATGAAGAATTGAAGATCTTACAAACCATTACTTCTTTGAATTTAAAGGAGTACCCTCTACCTTCGAGGAAATACTTATGGTGTGATACTTCAACTAGCAAAATTCGGCCCTACATTCCACAAGCTTTCGGAAAACAAATCTTTCACCATATTCACGGTCTGTCACATACAGGAATTAAGTCAACTATAAAATTAATGAATTCAAAATTCATTTGGACTAGCATTAAAAAAGATGTGCAATTGTAGACTCGAACCTGCATTCCTTGCCAAAAAGCTAAAATCAAGTACCACACTAAAACAAAATTTGGCGAGTTTGAAGTACCTTCAGGAATATTTTGTGTTGTGCATATAGACCTCATTGGTTCTCTTCCTCCATCGAGAGAGAATATTTACTGTTTAACTTGCATCGACAGATTTTCAAGTTGGTTGGAAGCAATTCCTTTAGATAACATTTCAGCAGGCACTGTGGCAAGAGCATTTGGTAAACATTTACTCTACGGTGCCCACTTGCTTCTCGCCAATTTTACTTGGCGCAATTTCATTTGCTGTCGCCAAATACTGTTTTGGATGCACAGTGCACTTTTCATTGCTCTACTGCGCATGCTTCATTTGAAAAGGAGAGATTGAGCATGCAATGCCTTCGGCATTTCAAGCGTGTACCGGGCAATTTTTTTAACTTAAGGTATGTGACTACCTTCGGAGCACTTTTTTACAAATGTTTAAATTTTTAATGAAACATTCATGTTTTTAATTAAAATGAGTTATAAAACTGAGAATTCCAATGCAATTTCATTGGAAATTTCATTCACTTTCAAATTATAGGCAATTTTTAGCAAAATTTTAGTGAAAATTTGCACTTACGCCAAACCTCCTATAAGAAATTGTATTGAATATATTTCATCAATATTTGCGCAGTATATAGCTAACATGCTTATCTGTGTTATGAACTAGGATATTTTTAATACCTCGAAAGGTGTTGGAGATATTCCAAACTTTGCGAACAAACTCGAATTTTTTTTAAAAAATCATCGATTTTTCTCACTAAAAAGTCAATAAAATAAATAAATATAGGCAGAGAGCTTAGATTCTAGTTCATAACATAGCTAGAAACAAATAAAACATTTTGGCCAAATTTCATTTTAATATCTTAAAAACATTTTCCAAAATTATGTTTGCCGCTTAGAAAAATATCGAAAATTCCAATTTCTCAGAAAACTCTTTTAAAGATTTTCATAGAGCACAAAAAATTTTGTACACATCTTAGAATCTTAAAACTCGCCATATTTGCAAGTCAAACCCTCTTTTACTTGATTTTAAACGACTTTTGTGTTCTTTCAACTTTTCAGATTTTTTCTGAATAATTTTGTATAGTAGATAGTTAGTGGCGTCTCGATATCTGAATTAGCTTTTTGTCAATTTTCATGTAATTTTTAAGCATCTATGGATAAATTTACATTTCAAAACACATGAGAACAGGTAACAGTTCAAAATAAATGGAATTAAATTATAAAACAGCAATTTGAGCGCCAAAAAGTAATTTTTATTGTTGTAATTACTGTTGTGTTGTATTTTTTTAAAAAAGCGTCGCCAAAAACCAATAAAACAATAAAAATAAGAAATGGAAGCTCAAATCTATGTTTTTAGACAATATATTGCTTGAGAATTTAAATATAGTTGTTCAAACTAATTGTTTGTATTTTTAAGGCTCTTTTAATTGCCACTTCCGGTATCAGAATTGTTACTTCCGGTTATTATTTATGCTATAACTTTATTTGTAATTATAGCAGAAACAAAAATAAAGCATTATTAGATACCTAAATGTATGGACTACAAAATAAACAAATAAAACAAATTTCGAAGATTTTCTGTAAAACGAGGAATTTAGGGTAGTCACATACCTTAACAAAACATCAGCGGCTTCGCTTTCTGCAAAGCGGGACACTAGTAGCTTCACTTATTCATTGAGAAGCGGAAACACAGAATAACATGCAGAGTTCTGAACCTAAAGTGAATGAAAATGTTCAAAAACGAGAAAATTGTAGCTAAAACTTCACATACCTATTTTATGCCCAATTGCTGTTTACACTTAGAACACTGCTATCCGCTTGCTATCAATCCCTGATCCACATACCACTGGAAAACAACTTCGGCTTCAGCTGTCTGAAACTGATAGTGGGTCGAAAGGGAACCAATGCCATAATCAACAACATCTGTGCGAAGCACACGTAACTAAATGATAAAATCAGAAAAAAATCAAACCGACAAAACAAATTCGATTCAATCGACCAATCACATGAAACAGATCAACGGAACAAACCAATCAAAACGAATCATAATATCGCGCCATGCGCAAAACACCGATGAAACGATCAATTTCCGCGCATGCGCACATCTCACTCGTTAAAATCATCATTGCGCAACCAAAACAAATGTTCTCTCACCTCCATTCTTGGCGGCAAAGAGTTGGCGATTCTAACAGGAACGAAGTAAGTGGACACCGTAGAGTAAATTTCAACGGAGCATTTTATAGCAACTGGGTAACACGTTTTGGAACACCACACAAACTTATTACCGACAGCGGAACTTAGTTCAGAAGTGAAACATTGTAAACTCTGTCCAAAATCTGTGGTTTTAAGCTGCAATATACGACAGCCTACTACCCTGCATATAACGACAGAGTTGAACGCCTTCCTGGAACATTAAAAGCTCACAACAATCTGTCTTGGATTGTCACGCTACCGACAGAACTTTTGGGTTTGCGTACTGCAATTCAAGAATGGAGAGAGTCGCAGACTTCCTGAAGTGTTTTTTTAGTAAACCAAGTATCCGAACAGCATCGGAAAGTTTCGCTAATAATCTCCAGAAACAAATGGAAACCGTGGGACCAAGGACCACTCGTAAAAATTCGAGAATTCGAGTCAACTCATATTTGTGAATAAAGACTTAGAAAATGGCTCTCGCGTCTTTTAACGTATAGATAGGGTTAAAAAGCAACTGGAAACTTCTTACGAAATACCATTTCCCGTAATTGAGCATAAGGATAAGTATTTTACTATTAACATAAAAGGGGAAAATGTGAATGTATCATTAGATCTCTTGAAGCCAGCCTATATTTTAGCTGACAATCCTCAGGCGACAACTGCTGATCACAATAAGTTGCAGATATCAGATAATAAACCAGATCTGACGCAAAAACAATCTCGCACAGGTAGAACTATTCGTTCACCCGTACGATTCAAGGACTGACTTTGAGACATTTTTACCTTAGAAGATTTTAAGTACTATTTGTAGTTAACTATTTTGAATTTTATGATATCGTTAATCATATTTCCCTTCTTCTTAACGTCACACAGTTACTGGTGGGGGAGTAATGTAGTGGCTGAATTATAGCTCACGCAGCATTTAACATTTGTTTGTAAATATCTTTTCTTTTTATTTATAACATTTATGTATTATGATATTTACTTTTGTTCAATATATTATATTTTTTGTTGGCAACAGTAGAAACCCAGATAGCATGTACGTTTGCAGCAAGTTTGATTTTTACTTGATATTATCTTGTCATAGCAAATTTGACGCGTCGATGATGTAGCGAAACTGCTGCAAACTAACCAGGAAGAATCGCCACCCTCGTTTGCAAAACGAGTTTGCCATGGTGAAAATAGACAACTAATGCCACCCCTCCTTGCAATGCAAGTTTTCTGTGAAGGCAAGTTCACAGCACGATTGCAAAACAAGTTTGCTGCAAAGATGATAGCACACTAAGAGACACTAAAACAGAGAAAGATCTTTCTCTGTTTTAAAAAACACCCAATTTTTAATAGCATCTCCTAGACCGTCCTTCTTTTTATTAATTCAATAAATCAATGATAATTTGTGAAAAAACTAACTTTTTTATAAAAAAAATTTTGAAATATTTTTCATCTTTTTACTAGAACTCGCACTTTAAAGAAAACTTTATCGCCTTTTTCTTAATGTTGAAATTTTAACGTTTATAAACAAAATTAAACCTAAAAAACAGTCAATGTTTGTTTAAAGTAATAACTTATACATTTTGCCCAATTTTAAAGTAATTACTTTTGAACTCTAATTTCATAATTTATTTTACTAGCAAAACGTAGTTATTAGCGAAAATCGCTCTCTCTTTGACTTCAAATCATATTCTCAATTCAAAATTTAAAAAATTAATGAAATCAAGAAAAGAGTTTAAAATAAATTGTATACGAATCGAAACGAACGATGCATTAGCGAAATCTATCTTCTCCTCTCAGAGTTTATCTGGCCGAGTGGTTAGAGCGTCAGGTGTAGAAGCGGTAGGTCACGAGCTCTAATCCAAGGTTGTGTTCGTACTCTGTTTTTGCTGTAGTTTGCAATAAGTGGGAGGTGACAAATTTGTGGCAAATTTGACGCGTGGTGACTTCGAAGCTTGTGTTAACTTGCTGCAAACTTGTTTCAAGCTTGCACTCTTGTCATGTAAAATTTATTGCAAGCTTGCAGATTTGCAGAGCAAGATTGCTGCAACTTTGCTGCAAACTAAAATTGCTATCTGGGAAAATGTAGTTCTTTCAATTTTGTTGATTTTTCCATTGTAGATAGATTTTTCTCGAAAAGAAAGGAATAAAACGTTTAAAAGGAGTATTCGCATTTTTATTATTTGATATGTCAAACAAGTTAATGTTGCTTCTTTCATGTTTAAGTAGAAGGCAACAGTATAATTACAGCAGTTGCTCCCCTACACACCACGAACATTTGCTGGATCACATTACAGACAGCACCGAATGTCAAATATCCTTGGAAAGAAAACCCTACATTTCCCGGACGTTACAG
>BGPR01038733.1:0-14586 GCA_013235015.1 Araneus ventricosus | reverse complement strand
TCATTACTACGTTCAGATTTACATGTACTCACAAGAACAAGAAGAGGGTTTCGGCAAGGTTAGATCCTGGCTGTGGAGAAACAGGAAGAGATTGTCAATCATAGCCAGAAAATAAAACTTCGTTGCGTGTCCAAGTTGATTGGATGCAAACTAACTTTAATTATGTTGTAGATAGAGCCTCCAGTATCTCCATCAATCCCAAAACCATTTGCCAGGTAATGTATCTTCTGTCTTAAGAATGTTTTGATAAAAGATTTTTTATGGTAACTCAGGTGGTATTTCAGGAGAGGATTTTTCCGTTCTGCTGCCTTGCTCTTCACGCCAGTCTGCTTCTTTCGTTCCCTAATAGCAACCAGCACTTGGGCTTTGATCCCACGACTTGCTCAGTGCTGGGGATGACACGGGTAGCAGAGATTTTCAGACAATTAGTTGTGACTCTTTGGGTTTGCTGCTGAATTGATGCTGGCTTGGTTGTATACTAGAATAGGGTTGTTGGGGAAACGGCGTGTTCCACTGCTTTGAGGAAGAGCTAAGTTTCTACCTGGAAGACTGCTGTTTCTAAGAGAGAGCCTGGTGAATATGCATCTGTAGGTAATGTTGACGTCAGTCAAAACACAGAAGGCTGCCACCCTCTCCTGCAATTTTCCGATCCATCGAACAAATTCTAGTCCAGTGTTTTATGTTGCTCCAGTCGTGGGGAAATTTGAGTTGCCAGACTTAGGTGTTTCCGATGGGTGTGGTGCGACCATCGGTAAGCACCACTCAATTCCACTGGGATCAGTGTCACTGACGTTTGTAGAAGAGGAGTCTAGTCCACAGAGAAGGGTGCTGTGCAGGCTTCTCTTTTGTAATTGGCAGATGAAGAGGGAGGGATACAGGAGCCAAACCTGCAGGCTTGCTGCATTGGGATTTGTCCACCTTGGAGGCACACAAGATCCGCCGGAGGAACAGTTGGAGTGTGAGAGTTTTCTGGCGATTCGAACTGTAGGTTCGAACTTCCAGGCGGTGACTGCCCCATACGCCAGCACTGATTCCTATTACACTGTTTTATAAGGGTCTTCATTGAATGAGGAACTCCCAGGATTTTAGCTATTTTAGGAGAATTATAGTAAGGTGAGTCTCTAGTAGATTGTGCCTTTAAGGGTGGGTGTTTCCAATTCATCTTTTTCATCAATATAAATTCCGAGATATTTAATACTTGCTTGACTCTTTTTAATTCCTAACCAGCGAATGGTCCCAACTTAGCTTGCTGATAAGGAGATAATTTGTTTTTTCTGCTGAAAATTTGGAGTTGGTTTTGCCCATCCAGGTGGAGAATTTAGCAGCCAGAATCGTTAATTTGTGTGACTCAGATTGGATAGTCAGGGCATGGAAACCAGGACAAAGTCGTCACGAGCTTGGGTGGTGTGGTATTGTTCTTGAAATATTTCATTTTACGTGTATTAAATTTGGACTGGTCCCTCCCAAGACCCTTGAGGCAGCTGCTGTTTTTTAAATTCCCTATTCAGTCCCTTCGCAGAGTGTATTTGGGAAGTAACCTTCCCTATTCTGGAGATGCTTCTGCTTTGGGTGCCGTGTTAGAAAAAGAGTATTTTGCAAGCATATAATTATTTAGCCTCCTTAACTTTATTTCTAAGCAACATTGACGTTTGGCGGTGATCCAAGAGAGAGATTCTGATCAAAGCTGAAAAACAGTTACTTGGTTGTTAACATGATGTTAAAGATAGACTATTAAAATTAAATTTAACCATCGTTCATCGACAGGTGTTAACCCTGATGAAGTTGTTTTGTATGTAGTCAAGAGCGTAATTTCTCAGGTCGTTGGCAAGTAACACTCAATAACCACATGGTGTAGGCTCTCCAATAAAAAAAAATCCTGAAGTAAATGAGGACGAGTAGTGTGAGGAACTTGAAATGAATTGCAGAAATGAGAGGGTAAAAGACTCCTCTTTAATAACGTTCATTTTTTACATCTTAATCTTGAGAATGAAACCATCCTTTGCAATGGAGTGCACACACTGTTACAAATGATATTGGAACGAAGGTAAGTAAATCGAAATTAATATATTACAATTGGTACTAGGTCTTCTTGGGACAGATTGATACAGTTAACTCGGGGCACTTTGTTACACGTCACCTATGTACTCAAACTTCACTTGCAAATCGATCTTGAAGTGGAAAAACGCAAAATAAACTATCAAGAGAAACAAATTATTAAGTATTTATTTTAAACCAATGAAAACGGTTTAATTTCATTGAAAAGATTAAGAAAAGTATTGACGTAAATTAAAGTTTAAAAATATTTTTTGACTTTATTAAAATTGGAGAAAAATTATTTTGAAACTTTAACTCTGGCTGAAAGAAGATAATAATTTTTTGTATGTGTACTCAGATGGTGTGAATATTATTTTTTTTATTACTTCAATATTATTTTCTGTTAGGATCAATAAGGGAAGAACGCGAAAATTCTTAATTCAATTAGTTCAAGTTTCCAAAAGTATGGCTCACATTCCCCTACCCCAAAGTATTTTACAAACACACACATCCTCCTTTTATTATTTTACAAAAATAAATTCTTTCCTAAGGTATTATTGTTTTCTAGATTTTCCAGTCTCATTAAATGTTGAATTTTGATTAAAATAAAGTTTGTTCACTTTACAGAAACTTTTCAAACCTGATTTAGAATATAAAGTTTATTGTGCAAACATAATTTGTTTTGGTCAATAGAATTAAAATCATTATTTTCGATATTTCGTGACATCAATGCTCCCTAGTACGAGGCAGATTGATACAGAAATCCATTTTTAAGGAAAATAGTGTAAATATTTTATTATATCATTTAAAAGCTCGACTAACGTCCCTATAGTGCAGGCAAGTGTATCACATTTGTCACTCGCATTTCCCTACAGATTCCAAAAAATCATTGCCTCAGCTACTTCGAAAAGAAACGTTTCCATCAGGTCTGCAGACTGATGGGCAATTCCACTCCGACAGGCCGGATGGTGAGAGACAGCTGGTTTAGTCTCATCCATATAATTGTTCTGCTTGAATGACATACTGCTGTCATTTCGTTTCTTTATGTAGGAGAAATTTGGGAGGTTGTTGCACCACTCTCTATGTCAAGTGGAATTCTAATTATCGATGTTTCCAAATCTTTTTTATCAGTTTCAGAGAAATTTTCTCGCAGTAAAATTATCATAAAGAATCAAAACTGTTTTCAAGTGAGCACATTATAATATCGTAAAGTCTAAAAATATGTTACAGCAGTAATTCTTCAAACTGTAATAATATAAATCAGACTGAAGATATCATTAGTAAATTAGACGAATAATCACCCAGTGGATTTATAGGAAGAAATAAAGGTATACTTTAAACATATGTTGCGTTATTTATAAAGCTGATACTTTCGTACGTATATATTGTGATTCATTGTGCACGTATCTAGAATTAATATATTTAATTCATACCACTTTAATTTAGATGTTGTTTCACTGGTTTGTAAGATGAGTTTCGTTGTGTAAGTTTTCTTGGATTGCAGAATTTCTCAAATTACTAATTAAATATGATATAATTATTGTATTCTCGTTGTTTAATTTTTTTTTCTTCTTAATGGTATTTAAAGCTTTGTAATGATAAAGGCAATAAATATCAGATGGGTCTTTTTTCTTTCTCAACTTCAGTGGATAGTCGTCTATGAAGGTCATTCCCACTCATCTGGAGGGCCTTGCCCCCATCACGGCAGTCTGTTCAATTCTAGTCTTCCGCAGGAATTCTTTGAATCCCATTATTATCTAAATTTGCTGGCTTCCTCAGAAGAAAGCAGAGTTCCTCTCTCACTTCCCTGTGCTGAACTAGGGTATCAGTATTTCTGATTGTTTCTGGGATGTAGCTCGTCTGGTTTTTTAGAGTTGCAATGTAATTTACAGGGACAACATATACATTGGCAAAATTTTTTAGTTTTGAGCCTCAAAGAAGGTGTTTTTGAGACTAGCAGCTTGGAGTAGAGACAGAGACAATTTGGCAGAAAAGGATGGATGTAAAACTGAGAGGGATGTGACAGCCAGAAAATGCGGAGTTCACCGGCAGTGCTAAAATATTACGAAGAGTGTTCCTGCCCAAAGGGGAGCGAGAGTAGTTTTAAACGGGCCCCGGGAATTTCAAGAAGGAAGTGGTGTGCGGGTCAGGATGAAGAAAACCCAGCACGGACATGGAAATTATTCATTTGAGGGTGGGCATGAGAGTGAGATGTAAAATCATTTTGAGGCATCTTCATCTGTATTCTGGACTAAATGAAAGCCACCTTGGTATTCGCCTTGTCGGAGTTATGTATGCGTACCGACGATCATCGCCGATCAACCCGACGAAAATGTACGAATCTGATATTTTCATGCGTCGCAGTTCCATTCACATTAATCCATCACAGTTGGTAATATTGTAAAATTCATTTTTTTAAAACTCAGACAATATCTCGCAGTAAGGAGGCCGGTGCTACATGAAAAGAGATTCATTTTTTTAAAAGTCGGACAATGTGTCCTGATGAGGCTGCGTGCCACCTTAGTGGTGCTACCTACTGCAGTACATTTTTTTATCATTCGCATACCCACCTACACCGATGTATCATCAATTACAACAGCTGTATTTGTGTTCCCTGGATTCTTCACGTTATGCTGCTGTTTGAATTAAGTCTTTAACTTACTATGTTGAATATTTTGAATTAAAAGTTTAATCAGATAGTTTCTTGTTTTTTGGTAAGTGGGATTGTTCTGTTGTGATACATCTAGATGATTAATATTAGTATGATTCCGCTAAGGTTGATTTTATTAAAATTCCTAGCGTATAAGTAGTAATGATTTCTATTTATTTTGATCGATACTTAATAATGAATTCATGATGCAAAAAGAGAAATTATTCCTGCGGAGTTGAAGCTTGCCAGAATGAGAGTTTATGGATCAGGTATGATATTTTAATGTGTTTCAGTTGGAAGAACAGTGACCTTTTATATAGAAAATGTATTTGTTAGTAGTAGGTGAAAGGAAAACTGAGTATATTAATAATAGGGGCGAGGTGGTAATGTATTAACAAGAATATGAGATCAAATATAAAGATTAAGTTGAACAAACATTAAAATTAATAATTAAACTATTTGTGGCCACTATTAAAAAACTTTATATGAGCTTAATATTATTGCAACAAACTTAATGTTGAAGATACAGTGAAATTAATTTAATATTGAATGCGAACGTGAGCATCGAAAAAACCTCTAATAAACACTTTAAGTTCGACCTAAATATATTATTATGCTTGTGGTTACTTGAGTTATAGTTCTATTATGTTCCTTATCTTATGTTTTCTGTCATTGTTCGTATTGGCAGTAATAATTTCCGATTCTCACTCAATAAGATTAGAAAGAAAGTCTAAATGAATGGTGTAGTAAAAAATGAGTAGAGTATATTGATGAAACAAGTAATGGTAGTTTAGAGTAATTGGCCTTCTGATTTTTATTACTACCTTGACATGATGGAGGTAACTATTTTGGGTGGCAACCTGGGTTAATATTTAAATATAACATCTAAGTATATATATATATTCACAACGCAAAATCTTAAGATCTTTATTAGTTGTTTGGTATTAAGTAACTGGTGATTGTTATTTTTAAGGATAAGTAAGAACTAAAATTAAATTGAAGTTGCCTGTTGCTAAGATATTACATTTGGTATTGATTTTTAATTGTGATTTGATTATTGTTTAATCATATACTGTAAAAGATTAATAATAAATCTTAAACTTTTCTACACAGTCATTTACACGCCAAGTTTTTTGTAATCGATGTTAGATATTTGTGTATATATCCATCTTAGATAAAATTGCAGGCAAGAATATTAACGTGTCTATTGAAACTTGTGGGTGTAATGTCATTTTGATGAGTACTAAAATACTAGAAATGATTACATTAAGATAATTAAATTACTGAGAGGAGATAAAAAATTTATAATTAGTTAGACAAAAAAATTCTATATTTGCACTTCTAATAGTAATATACATAAAAGATTTTTATAATATCATATATAATACATAATAATAAATCTTAAACTTTTTCTACACAATTATTACAGTTTGTAATCCGTTGTTCACCCTTCCCTGAATATTGCTAGAGGTTAAATGCCTTTTACTTGTGTGATCTGTTGAACTATTTGAATATTTTCAGAGTCACAACTGTTGGTTAATCACTAATGAAATTAATTTGTTGATTACATACTCCAATGAAACCTTCTAGTGATGATTTTGAAGAGTAATCTTTTCTCAAGATTAAAGGAAAATTAAAACATCTACTGTTTAGCATACTAATGAATGTAATGTTTTAGAACTTTTTAAAATTATTCTGTAATGAGTAACTAAAAATTAAAATTAATGGCACTGAAATTTATGAATTAAAGAACTGCGTATTTAACAACGGTGATGAAAAACAGAGGGTGGGGTTTGTATTTTGCGCAGCATTGTGACTAAAAAAAATAATATATAAATTAATTCGGCATTAGAAAAGTTAGTATTCATTTCAAAAAAAACATTTATGATTTATGTTTTTTCAAATGAACTAGATAAAAAGAAAGAGACTTTTTTTTAATACTCTAATTTTTTTTTACATATATACAGTGATAGTTGTTAGAATACAGTTATTTTTTTGATGATCCACATGAATTTATTGAAATTAACATTGAAATCAATCATTCTATCATTCAGACAGGTGAGTACAAATCTATTGTAACAACACTGTCTTTGGTTTCTTACATTTATCAACATGTTCATGGCTTTATTTTGAAATTCAGTTTGTTTGAGTTAAACTTTTTACTTAATATACATTGCTTTAATTATATGAAAAGAATGGAGTATTTTAATAGGTTGTATGGAAGTTGTATAGAAATTTATAAATGGAATATATTTTTTTTCAGATGTATGTGAAAGGAGATAAAACATATATCAAATTAATCTTAATATAAAGTAAAAGTCATTGTGGGTTTGTATCTATGTTCCACATATCTATGTTCCTAAACCGGCGCGATTTCAACCAAACTTTTCACATATTAATTAAGACTAGGGTAAGATTACTGTCAACTTTTTTTAAAGCGCAAGTTAATTAAAACAGTCAGTTAATTATAACCAGAAACCGATTTTTTCACTGTATGCGTTCAGACAAATTATCCCCAAAATTATTTTTTTATACCATCTTAAAAGTTCAAAATTTTACCTTTTTTAATGATATCAATTTTATATCTGTGACATTTTTCAACTAATTTTAATTAATTTTTTCAAAATTTATTAAAAAGTTGACACGCAGACGATTTTAAAATAAATCAAATTTAATGATACTAGAGTTTATACTAATGAGTTGCTAGGCAACGGTGTAATTACTTTCCCATTATTTTTTCTGTTTATTTTTTTTCAAATATCGTTTGGAAATGTTTTCATTGGTTCTTAAAGAATTCTAAAGCTTGTTTAATTAGATTAAAAAATCACTGCAGTTCATGTCACCTGTCATTTTTACCTGCGTTTCCCAAGAAATAATAAATCCTTATTACTTAATAATATATTAAATGAGAAAGTAGATCTGTCTGCCTCTTTGTTGCGGTTTCACGACCAAACTACACGTGGAATAACTTATTTTCAATGTCAAACATCACGTGATCATAAAGAAAACCGCGATTATCTGATCTTTCTGAGAAAATAAACAAATAATTTATCTATGGAAATTCGCCGATTTTTGCTATTTTCACTTCGGGTCGAAGCTACACTATTAACTTCTGCGGCATTTGAGATTCTCATTTTTTCTAATTCGAATTCCCGCTCTTGTCTTAGAGCCTCGATCCTTTTTAATTCAGCGGCTTCAGCTTGTGCCTTTAATTCCGCGGCTTCAGCTTGCGCTTTTAATTCTTCGCGTTGTCTGACGATTTCCTCCAAACATCCTCGTACAAACTCCTCCTCAAAATCTGGGGAATCCTTAACCTTTTACAGATGTCTATTTTTTTATCATTAATTACAATCTCGATTCCATGTATGGGTATTGACGCAATTAACTCCTCCTTGCGGTGTTTAGCTAAAAAAGCCATTTTAACTTAAGCAATTGAATTTATATTCCCAAACAACTTTACGCAGAACTAAGCATCAAGAATTCTAGACCTTTCGCTAA
Source organism: Araneus ventricosus (assembly GCA_013235015.1). NCBI lineage: Eukaryota > Metazoa > Arthropoda > Arachnida > Araneae > Araneidae > Araneus > Araneus ventricosus. The sequence continues at coordinate 6,404 of BGPR01038733.1, read as the reverse complement.
AATTTGCACATATAACAAACCCCACAATTTACTTTCATATACAATACTACACCAGAATACAGCACAACATTATGAAAAATTTCAATATCAATTTCTAATTTCAATGGGAAATTTTACTAACTTTCATGAATTTTGATTCTTTTAAATGCAAAATCCTACACCAGCTATAAATAAGTAACCCTACACTAAACATGTATTATACACTTGAATTCGCCATGCTATGATCACTAAAACCAAACACTCTTAGCCACATGAACTATGAACTTAGTACATTAAACATACGCATTTGCTTAGCTACACAAAAATTTAATAAAGAAAATCTTTAGTTGATATCTTATATTTCACTACTCTCAAGATTTAGAAAAACAAAATCAATAATCTTTTAAACCTTTCACATTGATAATTTAATTAATTAACTACTAACCAGAATTTAGCTCTTCAAATTTGTTCCACAAAAAGTCACAAAACGCTCTCCTAGACTTTAGAATTAATTATTCTAGATACATTCCTATAACTGTAATTTCCTCTGAAAGTAGTAAAATGAAACAAGCTTACCATGGTGTAGATTTCACCGGGGAGCATATTCACAACCTTTACATGCACTCAAGCCGTAGAGATTTTTGAGCGCCTTCATTGGCTGACCATTCTGGCGTCATTTGTGACGTAACGTACTGCTCATGCGTAGCGTTCTTTGACAGAACAATTCAATACAAGCTTTTGTTTATTTCTCTATGTTTTCTTATTTTTGTCTGAAATGTCTGCTCTTTTCGAAGCTAAACTTCCGACTTCATTTTCTAATGAAATTGAATCATTTTCCCCAAACTTAATTGTAGTTCGGAGTAATGTTACAAATTTAGAATAATGCAGTATCTGGATAAAGGAGTATGGAAAAGCAACTAATACGAAGTGGAATGCAAGAACATCAAAGCCTTGTGGACAAAGATTCGTTTGCTTGTAAGTATTCATTTTAATGTTTTTCCATATATATTATATTTAAAAAATATTCAAATCCAAGTTGAATTATAGTTTTTTAAGTAGCAGACTCAAAATTTCAAATTTTTGTAAGTTTTTTTTATCAGTAAAACTTTTAAGAGAAAAACCAATAGAGTTGTTATTTATGAATATAACATATTTTTGTCTTCATATATTATTATGAGTATGCATATAATTTGATATTCATGTATTTTTTATTGTGCATGGAAAAATTTAATTTTTAGTTAATTTATTTAATAAAAGGGTATTTAGTTACTAAAACCCATGATATAGAGTAGATGCTTCAGTTTTGGCCACATTAAAGAGAAAATTTGAAATGGAAATTTCTAAGTGGATGACTGTTTAAAGCATATTAAATCATATTTATACTATCCTTTAGCAAATTTTATTGACTTTCTGCTAGTTATAAAATTTTTCTGAAGAATATTTTAGAATTTGAGTTATGAATTTAAATAAAATAACCCAATTTGCACCACTTTTGGCCACCTTGTACTAGTTGGCCATCTCTATGCACCAGTTTTGGCCACACTAATGTTATATTTTTAACACGTTTTAATGAATTTTAAGTAAAAAAATCATTTTTATTCAATATGTATTTTAGTTCATTATTTTCTGTTATTTTAAATGTGATTTTTTTTATGAATTTATAAAGATATGTAATAAAATTTATCTAATCTGATTTTAGCTGCAAATTTCAGTTAAAAAAAAAGAAACAGGAATACAGAAAACAATAATTTAATTTGGCTAATAAAATACAAAACTGTTTCTACTCGCATAACTTTTTTTTTGATAAAATATGCAACAAAAAATGGTAGAGGAATAAACTTACATTGCAAAAGCATGGATTTTTCTAAAAAATCTTAGAAATCGAGAATTTGCAGTATTATACAAACTAACAATATCCACAAATGTATATTTTTATAATTTTTAATTGCAACATTAATCAAATTCATCAGAATCATTTTTAAAATTAGAGCAATCCATGCATATAAAAGAATATTCCTCATCACTCGAGTCAGGTTCCTCAAGTTAAAATTTTCTAACATAAATGTGAGGTAAACATTCAACATGGAGATGTTTTTGACATTCAAATTTTGAATGGCTTTAATTGCATTACTAACTTTAGATTGTGAGTAGCAAAATCTTTTTATGGAAATGCTACCTGCCTTCTTATTTTTAATTGGAGCCATCACTATGTAAAATGAAAACAAAACTAAATAAGTTACTTTTATTTTAGAAACAAAACTAAATTGGCTACTTTTATTTCAGAAACACAGCTATATGAGATACTTTTTATTTTAGAAACAAAACTAAATCAGTTGCTTTTATTTTAGAAATAAAATTAAGTTAGTTGTTTTTATTTTAGAAACAAAACTAAATCAGTTGCTTTTATTTTAGAAATAAAATTAAGTTAGTTGTTTTTATTTTAGAAACAAAACTAAATTAGTTGATTTTATTTCATCCAGATATTCTTAAATTTATGTAATGGCTAAAAACAAAATAACAATTTGCTAAACTGGAGCATGTGGTGTTCCACTTTTGGCCACCTGCATGGCCAAAACTGGCACATATAGTAAATTTAAAGTACCAGTTTTGACCACCATCCATTTAATCTTAAAAATAATTAATTTTTATATGAAATTAGAATAGAAAGAAAGCGTACCTCATAAACCCTAAGGGTGATCAGTTTTAGATTAATCATTTAATTCTGAGAGCTTGATGATGAAAAACTGCAAATGCTTGTTCCTTAACAAAAGCCTTAACAGTTGTGAGTATACAATACATGGTGATGCATTTACTTTTTTTACAAGTCACATGTTTAAGAAAAATGAGCCAATTAGATTGAAAATAGTAAAATAAGGATTGTTTAAAGTATTAGAATGCTTCTTATTAGTTAATTTGAAATTACTGGATAATTATTGGAAAAAACAGATCCAATGTTGCCAAAACTGTTGCAGTGGCCAAAAGTGGAGCATCTACCCTAGTCCCAAGCATCCCAGATCAATAATATTTAAATAAATTTAGTCATAATTCCACCCATCGCTTACTTTTTGATTAGACCTTGGGTTACCCTTCCCCCAAAAAACTTGATTTTGCATATTTCTAAGTAATCATGAATGAAATCTCAGTAATGTAGTTGGTTTTGCATGATCCTTGATTGAGTTTTGTCTTCGTCAGTTTCAAAAAATGCCTTATCATGTTATTTTTTATCCAATTTTTAAAAGAAATTTCTCAACATTAATTTCTCATTTTACTAACCCACTTACTCTTCTCTATCCAAATTAAATTCTGTACTTAAAAAATCCTTTCTCCCAAAAAAACTTTGTTCATTTTCACATAATTTTTTCTTTAATTTAAATGCACATTTAATTCACTCAATGGACTACTTATAGTTACTAAAAGCCTAAATATTTATAAAGAAATGCAGATGATGGCCACTGAGGTGCAAATACAATTACAACTTGCCTATGTTTTTTCCATAATTTAAATTTAATGTTCTTTCTTTACCTATTGATTTATAATGTACTTTCAATTTTTATAATTATTTGTTTCTCCATTTCATTTTCAGACTCTAAGTGTCTTTTATTTGCTGACGACTTGAAATTGTTTAGTTCAATGAATTCCAATCTAGATGCTGTCCTTCTGCAGAATGGCCTTGATTGTCTTTTTAATTGGTACACAGTCAACAAGTTACACCTGAACATTGAAAAATGTCGTATTCTTAGTTATACTAGAAAATCTCAGCCCTTGAATCATGTTTATAAAATTAATGATCTTGTTTTATCACACTCTGATTCAGTCACGGATCTAGGTATCATCTTTGACACTAAACTTGATTTTTCCCAGCACATTAATTCCATGATCTCTAAGGCATATTGTGGACTTGGAATTCTTAAACGCAAAACTAGGGCATTTTCGAGTGAAATTGCCCTGAAGGTTTCATACTACGCTCATGTACGATCTAGTCTGGAGTATTGTAGTATTATTTGGGATCCCAATTACCGTAATAAAATTGAAATTATTGAGCGAATTTAAAACAACTTCTTGAGATATTTGCTTTACAAGAAAAATGGAATTTCTTACAAGATATATCTTCTTCCTGTCTACGTGATATGTTTAATATACCTAGTTTGTGTTCCAGACGAGATGTTTCTTGTGTTCTTTTCTTTTACAAGGTAATCAATGATTCGATCGATTGTACTGATATACTGAGCACTATAAATTTCTCTGTGCCTGCCAGATCTTTGAGGAACCAGGGTTGTTTTCCTAATGTGTATTCTAGATTTAATTATATTGACAGGTTCTCATTGTATAAATTTTATAAGACTTTTAACAAGATCTCTGGTGAACTGGACGTTTATCATATGTCTCCTACTGTTTTTAAATCGAAATGTTTTCAACTTTTAAATACATGACCTGTGATTTCTTTTCTTGCACTTGACTATACATATTAAGATTTTTATATGTTATCTAGTGTTTGTGTGTGTTCGACTTTTTGACCCTTGCTTTTTTAATTTCGTGTTCTAAATTTTTTGAAAACAAATTGTGATTTTTTTTTATAATTTTAATGTGACGGTGTGCAACATGGACTTTTGGAGCCTCAGTCTATTTTTAGTGCTTTTGTAATTGCGTGTTTTCATTTTAAAACATTTATTTGTTTACATTTTTATAATTGATGAGGTTTTGAACTGTTGTATTCTCTGCAGTTACTTTTCTTCTTTGTGTTTTAATTCCCTTTGTGGCTTGTGTTTTTTGTATGTTTTTGATCATGCACTCTGTAAATGGAGTCATCTCTGTAGTGTGCTTTCTTTGAATAAATAAATATTAAAACTTGAATGCAAATGTATATATTTTTCTAATTAAATTTTACTTAATATTCATATATTATTTTAAATGTTCTCTTTCTCTCAGTTAGTCTAATAATTATATAGAAAAAAAAAGGCATTTTTCTCACTATTGGGGGGGGGGATTTGTTTCAGAAGGAAATATGTCTTGGTTAGTAAAAGTATTAACAAAAATTTCTTTTACATTGTTTTGAGAAAAGACCATGAAAAATGAGAAAGAACAAAGTGAATGCCTATTCTTTGCTATATGAAATCAGCGTGTGAAGTATACTGTTAATTTGAAAAATCAAGCTTTCCTTTAGACTATTTGCTTCACACAGTTTTTAAATTTTATAATTATTGTCTATAAAAGCAAATTTTTTGGATAAAGATAAGATTAGTTTTAACACATAACAATTGGGGCCCTATTTTATTTTCAGAACATCAGTTTTTGACGACTGAAATTTCAATTAAAATTTTTTATCGAAGTATATCGTCAGAACATTTTATTGTTGGAACTAATTTATTTAGTATTGTCGATTTAAGACTATTTTAATAACCTTCATCCGTACAGAAATATGACAGGGGTTCGTGCAATGATGCATTCTTGTACTTTGTCGTAACTCAAAATGCATGAATTTTTGCTTTGTTTAAAAATAATTTCTTTTGATTTTTTAAAAATTTACTTTTTGTTCAATGATAATTTATATATTATAACACTTGGCATAGATAGTTTTTTAAATAAATACCAACTTATAGCTTGTTCTGTGCTATGTGGTGTTTGTTTTCTTTAGATAGACAAATTAGCAAATTAATCTGAATGAAAAACACACACACATATATATCAGTGGCTCTTTTTTTTTTTTTTTACTCGAGTATATCTGAGTTTCATGAATCATATGAACATTAGAAATTGAAATATTTGTTCTTATACAGCTGTGATTGTTTTTTAGCTTATTTCAGGAAAAGCGAAACAAAACATGGTGCTATTTTTAATATATATGCTGTGGTTAATATTTGATATAGGTTGGGAATTGTTAAACAGTATTTCTTTCTACTTTCGTAATAAATAATTTAATTGCGTTTCATTTGGATTGTCCTTTCAAAAAAGTGAGGCCTTATATTAAGGAAAAGATATACATTTTCCATTTGAAATCTCTCTCTTCATTTAATATATACAGTTATGGTTTGTGACACAATAAATGTATAAATTGACTCTGTATAAATGTGTTTTGTTGTGCAATAAAATATACTGTTTTGGCTTTTTAAGAGTGAGTTTTCAATACTACATCTATAATCATTAGATCATGCATGTAATAAAGACAAGTACAATCCAGCGAGTGTTGTAATTATAAAAAATCAAAATGATATTACAGAATATTCTTTGCAATTGTGTTTTTTCATGAAATCATTTGGAAATAAATGCTCTGATCGATAAAATATGTAATCATTAAGTTTTTAAGTAAGTAGCTATTTGTACAATCTTAGCTTGAACTGGGTGTCTTGTAAAAAAAAAAAAGGGGCGGTTGCTAATGGTGATTAAAAATGAAATATAAGATTTTTAGATACCAAAAATTGGCTGTTTTG
>BGPR01038732.1:0-14586 GCA_013235015.1 Araneus ventricosus | reverse complement strand
GCTTTTCATGTATTGCTCAAACATACTGAAATAGGTATATGCTGCGAAATAAAAGCTAAATAAAAATTTCTGCCTTTCATAACATTCAAACAATATTTAAAAAAAATACCGGAATGAAGGATTTGATAAAACGATCAATAGTTTGAATTTAATTACAATAACAGAAAGCATTGCTACAAATTGCAAGAAATGAATTGAAATAATTATTAAATTAAGGAAAAACCGTGACATTTAAAATTGAAATAATTAAAAGGATAATTTTTTTGCTCTTGGATGGTTTGTAAATAATCTACGCAATATATTTTTCTGAAATTATTATGAAAAACTGAGATAAATCGCCGATAATTGGCTTAATTTTCATATTTAATTAAATATCTTAGAAAGTAATTTTTTTTGAAAGCTTGAAAAAGCAGAATTAATCTAGAACGGACCCCAGAATGTTGTGTGCAAATTTCATATCAAGACACCCACCGTTTAGGGAGGAGTTCATGCGACAGATAGAACATTAATACATCTTTTTTTTTCCACCTTCGCTTTTCCCTTTTCCTCCTACAATAGGAACCGGAATAAGTACTCTTGATTGAAGGTTTAGCACACAATACATTAGATCAGTTAAAAATTCTGTGAAAATTAAACAAACATCGAGGAGAATAATTCACTAACGTCATTGATCACTGTGTAACTGTAAGCTGTAAATGCTACGACAAACAGGAAACCAGCGAATTAAAGTTCCCTTGTTGTCTTGCCCAAAGAAAACAATATTTCGTATATTAACATTACTGGGAAAAGCCCCGCGCTGAAACAGTAAAACTGGCTAGAATTTATTTCTATAAGACAAAAATTATTTTTAGAAATTGCGTTAAATATATTTTCTAAACCTAATAATCAATCAGATAAAGACTTTATCGCAAATGGAATTCATTATCATTAAAAAAGATAATTTTCTACTCTTTAAAATGACATAAAAATAATTATTGTCTAATAAATATTCTTAGAAGTTATTGGAAACCTTCTAAGCATTAGTGCTTAACAGCGGCTAATTTTTCAGTATTTAATCTAAATATCTTAAGAACTAATTAATCGAAAGTTGAAAATAGCACGCCATTTGATCACTGTAAGTAACCGTGTTAAAAGTTAAATTTACAACAACCGGAAGTGAAAAGTCTACTTTGTTGTTATGCTTTCAAAGAAACAATATTTCTTATATTATGTTTAACTACTGGTAAAAACTCCGCGCGCGAAACAGTAATTTTATAACATTCTATAAGAATAAAAAGTATTGTTAGAAATTGCTTTAAAGTTTTTTTAAACCTCAATATCAATCAGAGAAACACTTATCGCAATGGAATTACACATCATTGAAAAGATAATTCCTCCTCTTTTAAAATGGCAGTAAAAATAATTGTTGTCTAATAAATATTTGAGAAGTTATTGGCGAAAACGTCTAAGCATTAGGTTTAACAGGCTAATTTTATTTAATTAAATATCTAAGAACTAATTTAACTCTGAAGCTGAAAATAGCACTGCTGACCTAGAAACGTGCTCTAGAATGCCTGTGTAAATTCTTTTATGTCGCATGGTAACCGTTCAGGAGGAGTTCTTGGGTGGACGACAGACGGATCATGTATTTTCTGTTTTATATTATAGATTCCACTTTTCTGCTTTTTCTACTGCAGATTTTTTTTCTTGACATTTTAGCTATGAATGTTTATTTTGTATATGTTGTTTTTACATTTGCTAGTGTTTGTTTCGTCTTTATTATATATATATATATATATACTTATATATATATTTATATATATATATATATATATATATATATATATATATACATATATATATATATATTTATTTTATAATGCTTTTTAGAAATGCGCATTTTTTTCTATGTTTTAACTTATTCTTTTGTAAATACTGTACTGTTTACTACTGAACTGTGTTGTTTGTTTATTTTTGATATGTTGGTTGATACATCCATTTATTTTGGTTTCTATATCTTTTTCTTATTTTTTTTCTTTCTTTTTTCATTTTCATATTTCTTTTTATTTTTGATATTATTTAGTTATTGTATTCAAGAAATGTGTATTGAAGTTTGAAATTTATGCATAGGAAAATTTGAAATCATGATAAGAAATTGTGTATAGGTTGATTTTAGTTTCTTTTCTTCTTGTGATACAGTGTGCTGCATGTTTAGATTTTAATTTTCTCTTGCATTATATTTTTTGCTTTCTTTTTTCTTTATTTTCCTTATGATTGTATTTTTATTTATGTATTTAGTAATTAATCAAGATTTGTGTTAGGAAGTTTGAAAGGTGTATAGAATTTGAAATTGAAAAATTGTGTTGTTATTTTAATATTTTTTTCCTATGAGCAGCGTACTTTGTGAAGAAATTTTACACTCGAATTTGCTGACGTTCTTCAGAACTGTCAGTGGCTCGATATTTGTATGTCCGTAAGGACAGGTCAACTTACTAGTTATCACTGTATTTCTGTGCTCCAGGCATTGTGCAATCTCTACTTTTTATTTTATTATCAGGGGTGTAGTTGAGCCGGAACGCACCGGAACGACGTTCCTGCACTGTTTTTCCTTTACAAGAAATAAATAAGAAAAAATTAATAAGACTTCTCCTTAAAATAACTCGGTCTTTATCCAGTCCTTAGCCTCAAAAATATGATAAATATTTAAATTAATAAAAGTAATAAAGTGGCAAGTAGAGGAGGGAAGGAATTGAAAGCATTAAGATTGCAAACATTTAATTCTATGTTATGTTTCGATTCTGAAAACTCATGATATTTTCCATATTATTTTAAAATGACACGATTTTATTACTTAATTTACTTACATATTTACTTCATTTTAGTATAAAGCGAAATCAACATAAATTTGAAAAAAAAAACTACTTTTTAACATCTTTATTATATTCATGAATTTTTCTACATTACGCATTATATTAATGTTTAATCAAAAATAATGTGTGACGTTTAATTATTCGATACAATAATTATAGATTTCAAATGTAAAAAATATTTTATTGTGAATTAATCCCCTACTCCACCCCATTCCCTCTACATTTTGCCCCCGCCCAACAATATCACCAGGTCAGAGCATTCCTGAACTGCTTAATTTACGACTACACCACTGTTTATTATGATGGTCATTTATCTGTGAATCAGAGGACCTCAATAATGAAGAATTGCAGCTAGCAAAGAAAAACGGAATTGGAACTCCAATGTTTTAAATGCAAATTCTAGTCCCATTCCACTTGTCCTGGCTGGGACAAATCCAAGTCCATGGTGATGCGATATTTGTAATTGCTTTCATTTCTTAAGGTTTGAATCTAAAATTTCTATTGATGTTAATCTCATTTGTTTTATGCTGTTAGTTTAGTCCGATTGTTTTCTGTTATGTGCAAGTTGTTACGATCAAGATGAGATCTCAACAGTTTAAAATAGTTTTTTGAAAGCATATTATGCTGAATTAAATTGCTATCTGAGTTCGTCATCTTACCCTCACAGTCGGGTAAGATGGCGAAAATGACTTTTTTTCTAAAATGAAATTTTGGGATTTCAAATTTGAAAATATTATTTTAAAGTAAAGAGTTGCAAGAAGATTTTGCCGAAACAATAATCCTCCTACAACTAATAATGAGGGCACGAAAAATCCCCAAAGTTTAAGATCGCCATCTTACCCGACTTTCCCCTACTTTTCAAACATTTGAAAGGTGTCTAATGTAACGCAGATTCTCCCGTTGAATTTACCTTTCGCCAAATAATATAAGACATCAATTTGTTAAATATTAGTGACAGTTACTTTGAATGATTTGAAAAATGCGTTTTTAATTTAAAATTTAGAAACCAGTTTAAATATGTATATGATTTAAAGAAAGAAGTGGGGTCTTAAACGAAGCAAATGAAAATTTTCGAATGAAAATAGAACACAAATTTTAGGGTTTTTACCTATAAAAACATATGATGAAAGTCTCGAGCTAATTTTTGACTAGTATCTCCGTTAAAGGCAACATTTCCTACTTTAAGAATGAAAGAAAAAAACGCACGATGTATAAATGTAATTTCATTAAAATCGCGTAATGTATATTAATATTTCTATGTCCATGTAATAAAAAACGCCTCCGTCTTTTTTTAATGTTATGCTATAATAAGTAAAGCCTGACTACGGAAAATATTTCATATGTAAATATATATTGGCTTTGTAGGCATTAAATTGAATAAAATTATAATTGTATAATACATAATTTTTTTTGAAAATACTAAAAAGTGTTTGACACTGATAAAAAAAATCTAAGCAAATTTAATTTTGTGAAATGCATTTTGAATTAACAATGTAACCGCTTTTTCTATTATTAAAGAACAATTAGCGTGTATTTAATATTATTAGAATGAATTGAAAGTACTTTTGCGACTGCGTTTGAGCGGTTAAATTTACTCTCATGAAAAAAATTTAGCAATATCTAAAATATAGTAGAAATGAACGAAAATATTACACTAGTTAAAACTGAAGTGCATATTTCGCAATTAGAATTTTTATGAGCAGAAATAAGTCACTCATTTACTTATTAAGCAAACAAATTTTGCGTAAGGCCTATTATAAACTAAAATGCTTCGCTAAAGGATAATATGAATCAGTTATCCCCTGATAACTCCATGAACATAAAAGTGAAATACATAAATAGTTTGTGAGCTATAAAAATCTATACTACTGAACAGAATTTCTTCCTTTTTTTTCCACAAATGCTGTGAAGGAAAATGTAAGTTATAGTGAAGTTTCGTAATTATTAGTTCAATTACTTTTTTATGAATAAAAAACTACGTTTCCATACTTCAAGAAAACATTACTTTATCATTAGTATTGTCATTCCCATTAAATGAAAATATTATAGACATTTTAAATAATTTTGTTTAATTGCCTCCGAGTTGCCACTCTCAATGCTGAATTAATACTTGTATGATTCTTTAAAAATTATTAATAACTTACGCAAAACATTAGGTTTCGGCATTTTTTAAAAATTGTTTGGCACACTCCTCACTTTTTCGATAAATCGTTAAATAAATAATAAATAATAAAATCGTTTATGAAGCCGTTATTCTCACTTTAACTAAAAATGAAATATAATGTGGGCGATAAGAGGATTTAATGCAATATGATAAATTATATAATAGTTATATTTTAGTTCTAAATATTATAAAATAATAATATTCAGAATAACCACCACCTTATATAGGGTGGTCAATAATTTATGACCACCCTGTAAAATATTCTAAAATATTATTCAGGGTGGCCATAAATTATTGACTCCTATTTCAAAAATTAATGGAAAAGCTAATATTATTACAATTTTTTTTAAAGAGAACGCATTTTAAAAAGTTTTTTTTCAGATAGGTAACGCACTATTACAATGGTCATAAATTATTGGATAGCGCCCATTTTTGGGAGCCATTATCTGCAAAACTATTAAAGCTAGAAGATAAATAAAAGCATGAATTTGTGGGGAATGTTACGATCTTTAATTTGTTAAATAAATTGTAATTCTAAAACTGAATAATTTTCGAGATATTCAAGAAAAACCAAGAAAGGAAACCAAAAAACGAGCATTGGGTTCTGCTGATCTTTAGCCATTGCGTATGGAAATCTGTCGCTGTAGCAAATTTAGAAAGTTATAATGGTACGCTGCTTATCAGAAAAAAACTTTTTTATTTTCTCTCTTATTCAAAAGACAAAACTTAGTTGCAACATTATTATCTTTTTTTGTATTAATTTTTGAAAATGAGTCGAATAATTTATGACCATCCTGCATATATTTAAAAAATGCCTTTATTTACATGCGTCCTGGCATTCCTCGAGTGATAATACTAAATATACTTTTATTTTTTTGGAAGTGATGTTTACTCGACGTAGAAGTCAACAGCCGATTTAAGGTATCATGAAAGTGACCTTTGTTATATTACAAATACTTCAAATTTTGCTCTCAAATACAGAATCATAAGGAAGGTTTTAGTGAAGGATTTCTGACGAATAGTTAAATGGTTACTTTTTTATTAATAAAGGACCTGAAATAGTTTTAGAACCAAGTAACGATTGCACTCAAGAAATATTAAATCATTTGCAAATTTATTTCGGTCCCACTAAATTTTAATCGTAATATTTTTTCATTTATTTACTATTTTTAATTTCTAAATTATAGTTCATCATTATATCTGACGATAAATTCTTTATAAAATCTTAAATGAAACTTGTAATGTTTACAAATTATTTACCATATTTTTGGAATTAAACTGAGTCTCGTACTTTTTTTTTGAAAATGATAGCAGAAACACATTTAAAAGTTTCCATTTCAAAATATCAGAAAATGTCGTTTTGTCATTACTTTGAGTTTTCTGTTGCTAGAAGTGATTAATTCCAACTAGGATATTTCTTATTTTATTTAGAAGTAGATATGAATAATTAATTAATATATAGTTACAAAATAATCATTTCATCTTTTTTTTAATTAACAAGTTTAAAATGTGCATATAAATGAGGAGTAAATCTTTTTTTTAAAAATGGATGTATGTAGGTAGATGATTGGTTATCAAAGAAAATTATACATCACAGAAACACCCGATTCCTACAACATAAAATTATTTTGGATTACTTACATTTTGTCATAATAATTTCACCTAAGTTAGATTATTTACAACTAAAAACTTAACAACTGAAAATGTTTTATTTTTTACTAAGGAAACGTGGTATAAATGTGTTGGTCATTATTATTAAACATTACTTCTTAATAAGGGACAAAACATTTTAATATGTCATAATTCAAGCCAGAATTTAAAGTATCCTATATTCCTTAATATATTCCATTAAGAAGGTTAATTAATAAGAGCATTTAAAACTGCTCTTATGATTGAAAAAGATGCCTTATTAAAATGACTTTTGATATAATCTTTTAAGGATTGCCATATATTGTTTTGTTACCTGATTGGTTAATGCAAATATATACAGGAAAGTTTTAAGCAAGTTTTATTAAAATTATTTTTATATAGATGATAAATACTGGCTTCCTTTGAAAATAGTTGAAATTATGAAAGCCTTTAATTTCTAGTATTCTTTTATAATTAAAAGTATTACAACCATCACATGATAATAAATAAAGCAATTTTCTTTCTTTGTCTTAATGTGTTTCGAAGAAAATTTCCTTCTGATACTCTGAAAATAGGTTCTGAAATTAGGAAATTTGAATTTACAAATTAATTGGAAGAAAAATTACTTTCTACTAATAAAAGTATTTGCAGATGAGCCATCCTATCCTATTAAAACGTATTTCTGTTGACTGAAAACCATGGTCAACACCATGAATGATTTTTCAATTTTTTTTTTAAGCTGCAAAGATTGGCTTAAAAATCAATTATTTGCTTCTCTGTTTTCCCAACTTAGTTTAAAAAGTACTTTTTATGCAAATAAGTAGATAACTAATTGAAAATTATGCTGATCGCGTTTTTTAATTGGGTTTCCTTCATTTAAATTTTTGCTCATCATGAATACTTATTCCTCCTAAACTCGAGAAAGCACTGTTCTGATACTTTCGGAAACAATGAGGGCTTCCTCCGCAAATTCCTGGCGTCACTTCACGTTCAAAACAGACCCCCGTAGAGAGCACTTTCGGTGGATGCGACCGGGGGTAACATAAACGAACTATGAATTTGAGCTGTTCCGTAGGTTACTCAGGAGTCAAGCGCAATACGGAGTTCGTTCGCGGCATCAGAGAAGAGGATGAAGTGAAGAAGGAGAAGGAAAGTTTTCTTCCCTATGTTCAACTTCTCAATTGTTTGCAAGCCCGCGAAATAGGTTGTGTTTTTGCATTCAATCAGTGGATTTCTTCAACAAGTGGATCTGAATCTTTACTGGTGAGGAGTCTAAAATTTTAACATTGATAAGCGGAAAGGACTTTTTCAAAATAAGTTTTTACTTATTGCATATTCGAGGATATTTTGAGACATTATTTAATTAGCAGTAGCAATTTCTAAATATATTTAAAATTGCAGTTTCACAGAATCCAAATTTTATTTTAAAATTAAATATTCAGTGACAATTTGAATAACAGGAACATTTTTTTTTGCATTAAGTTTTATTGCATAATCAGGTACTTTCAGAACATTCTTTTCTTTCTACAACATCATTTAAATGTATGACCTATATCGAATTTATTTTAATTTATGGCTTTATTGCATTGCATCTTCTATAGCTCGGATATCCGTTGTGTTTCATTAAAAAAAACTTTTCAAATCATGATTGCAATTGAAATTTAAGTTTGTATCTAAAAATGGAGGAAGAATATTCAATAGACGGGTACAACTATACAGACTATAACTTTACTTATTGTCTAAAGGTGACGATGGAAGAATGTGGTCTTAGGCTACAAAGAGACCCTTTATCAACAATCATACCCATGACGCTTGCACATAGTCTTATCCTAATGACTGGAATCACTGGCAACATTTGCACTTGCATCGTCATAGCAAGAAATCGCTACATGCACATTGCGACCAATTATTATCTTTTCAGCCTGGCGATATCGGACCTGTTACTTCTAATACTGGGCTTACCACAAGAGCTCTATCAATTGTGGTACAAGTATCCATACATATTTGGAGAATCAGTCTGCATATTACGTGGGTTGACATCTGAGATGTCCACCAATGCATCTATATTAACCATCACGGCATTCACTGTGGAGCGATACGTGGCAATATGTCATCCATTTCGGGCCCAGGCAATGTCACATTTGCCGAGAGCTGTCAAAACCATACCGTGCATCTGGATCACTGCTGCGTTATGCGCTCTGCCAGCTCTTCAACTTGGTATCCGGTATGAAATTGATGACAATGGACGAACGTTGTGGAAGACAGCCCTATGCGACATCATCAATCCATTTCCTCACATTTTTGAGACCTCGACAGGACTGTTTTTCGTGCTACCAATAATCTTGATCTCAGTTCTGTACGTCTACATAGGGATTCGTCTGCGGCAAGCGAGCATCGACAGCCAAAACGAAAGCATAAATGATTGCAACCACTTGTCCAAGACAAACATGAATTCCAGGAAAGCGGTTGTAAAGTTGCTTAGTAAGTGAAATTTATTCTTTTTCATTATTTGAAATAATGCCTACAACATATAATTAATATTGCCTATCCCTGTTTTTGTTGATTTTGTCCGTTTTCCAAGGAATCTAGAAGGCAGCAAAATGCTTGGTATTGAAATTTAACTAGTTCTTGAATCTGCTGAATATGCAAATTCATCTTCCATTTAAAAGTATGACAAAATCTTGATTGAGACGAAAGAGGCTTCTATCTCTTTTTAACAATGATACCTTCTATTAGAATATATTATATCGATGTAAAATAATGGAAGAAAGAAAGTTAATGTTTTTAACGGTACTAGACTTCTAAATATTATTTCATTATTATTGATTATTATTTGATTATTTGATCGATGTAAAATAATAGAAGAAAGAAAGTTAATGTTTTTATCATTACTAGACTGCTAAATATTATTTGATTATGATTTTTGCACTCAGGTATTTAGTTTGAGAATTAAACGAAATCACATAACAAAATAGCACACTTTGCTAGTTTTTTAGCACTAGTGTTCGTAGAAACTAGTAGCTCTAGACTTCTGTTTTGCTCTAAACTGTGACATTCAAAAGCAAATTTCCTCCAATAATAATATTTTCAATGTGAGATTTCTTTTCCATAGCATCCACAATTCAGAAAAATAATTTTTAGCTGAAATTTATTGACTTTGAGTAAATTTTCATAGTTAAAATACAAAGTATATGCTTATACACGGTATTTATATATTTATTTAAAATAGTGTCGAGTTAAAATAAAACCATTAATCCAAGCCTTTAATTTACTATTTTAAAAAATTCAACATGCAATATTTCCCACTCTGATATATATATTTCAAGTCATTTAAAACTTAAAACCTGACGAAACTTATGACGACTATAATCAATGTAAGTTAAATGAAAGTGTTCTTATTGATGCAAGTTCTTATGAAGTTAATATTGATGTTTCTGATAATTTAATACAATTAAACATTATTTTTAGGAATAAAAGTTAAAAATATTTCAATTTAAAATTACAATTTTTTAAAATTGAATAATAAGTAATCTTTTATATGATGGTTACAAGTAACTTGATTGGATAAAAACCTTTTCAGCAATCATATTAAATTGTAGCTATTGATAAGGTTACTTTAATGTGTGGGTTATATTATCTTACAGAAACGTCCGTAATTTTCTTTCGGCAATTATTATATTTTATATAAGAAAAAAAGCATATTTCAAGTTACAGACGAACGTCACCTTTTGATATATATAAGAAAAAACTAATCTCATTGATAAATAATTGTATTATTCATAATATTAATAACGAAGATACTGATAAAAATTGTATTAAATTATTGTATTCAAAAAACATGTTACAATCTTTGATAAATTTAGCGCTACATATTTAACATTGTATCTCATGCGTTATTTGAAATATAATTTTGATCTGGCCTGCACAATGGATCATATTTGGAATTTCTTTTAAAAAATTGTCAGATTACTACATTTGTGGTTTGAAGAAGGAAACATTTTAGTAAAGAAATTTCAATTAAACAAAACATGCTTTTGAATTAATTAGTTTAATTAGAAAATAAGTTGTCAATCAAATAGTTTAATAAATTTTTGTCTGCCTTATTTGGACTTATATAAATAGATTTAAATAACATTTGC
The DNA here is from genome assembly GCA_013235015.1 of Araneus ventricosus. NCBI lineage: Eukaryota > Metazoa > Arthropoda > Arachnida > Araneae > Araneidae > Araneus > Araneus ventricosus. The sequence continues at coordinate 3,805 of BGPR01038732.1, read as the reverse complement.
TTAAAAGTGATAAGTCCTGCAATTTAGGATTAATAATAAATTTATAAACGAAGAAAGCTAAATATAAAATATTAAATGTTCTGTCAGACACATTTTCACCAAGATGTAATCTCCTGGATGTGTTGCTTCCTATACAAGGAAGGGATAGATTTGTTGTTTAAAATAAACAATTACGAACATTTATCATCCAAGGTGAAATAAGTCATCCTTCCAAGAATGTGAAAGAAGAGATATTTCATCCGAGTATTTTCAATGGGGGTGCAATAAAGTTAATTAAGATCCTTAGAATCTATAAGGGAGAGTGGCTTGCCAGGAGTGAATGGTTCTTTCTTTCTCTTTAATGTTCTGACAATTACTCCTGCTGATGTCGAAATCAATATGGTTTCACTTTCCCGACTGTCCAAATGATACTTCTGTAAAAATCTCACTTACAACCTTTTAGCTTTTTGTAAGAATATAATACTTTACTTTGTATGCTGTCTTCCGTCTACTCTGGACTTTATGTTGCTTATATTTGTAACTTAAAATACGTTAAATGTTAAAAGATATGGTGTTGTTGTGAAATATCTAGCGCATGAAAAGAACCAGTTTACAATTAATAAAAAATCAAAGTTGTATTTGCATTGTACTCAAGTGCGTTTAAAGTTGACAAATTAATATTGTATTTAATTCAATGCATGTAATGATGTACCTTTTGAAACTTCTTTAAATTAATTATTTTTAACGCCACTTCATTTTTAGTTACTTTTACTTCAATCCTAGAGAAGCACACTTTTTTATAACTTCCAGAGTCACGAGTTTTCTTCGAGGACTCCCCTTCTGCCAAGTATTTAAGCTCTCTGCATGTATTGTTAACGCTATCTTCTTAAACATGTGACCTGCCTCCTAAGACGTGCCGCTTCGCGCATTACTTCTTCAGTCCTGGACATGTATGTTCGTTAAAGTATAATTACGCTATCTATTTAAAATAGCATTAAATATCTTTATATATAAGAGGCAAATACCATGACTCACTCATCACGAAATCTCCCCAACCACTGGAACTAGAAATTTGAAATTTGGTAGGCGGTTGCTTCTTAGGGAGTAGGTGCTCACTAAGAAAAGATTTTTCGAAATTTTCATAGAATTCAAATTATTTTAAAATTACCTAAAATTTTAACGTTTTTCCGGGATAACGTCGGATCCTATTATCGCAAAACACCATTTTTACATCATCTTAAAAATAAAAAAGTTAGCTTTTCAATGACACCGATCTTATTTCCATGCGACATTTAGTTCAATTTTAATTAATGTTTCAAAATGTTTTAAAACATGAATTTTAACATTGTTTTCATTGTTGTAAATAAAATTCAAACCATCTCATTATTTCAGCAAATCTTTTATTCATGCGCTTTTGCAAATGTCACGGTTGTGATAGTATAAATTGTTTTCTTGGGAAATTAACTCCAAAGCAGAATTCGCACTTTAGTATTCATTACATTGCTGAAATATTTTATCGCACCTGCTTCAAAGTAATATTTTTATAAAGTGTGGCAACAGATTTTTGATTTCAGGTTTGTTTGTTTCTACTGTGTGTGATTTAGATTAAAATAATTTTCATCCTTTCTTCAAGCATTTAATCTCATGCTTTCCTGCCATTTTAAATTTATGAGGCGTGAAAACGCTTTCAAATTTTTGTATATTGCATTACAAGTAATTTTTAGACAGATTCCTTATCGGAAGTCTACCTATTGCAATGATTCTCATGACACGACTTTCGGAAAATTTCTACAAAATCTTCACCGAACATGACCCCTAGAACCCAAAACCACCCTTCGTTAAAAAGTTTATATGTGTGTGTATGTGTGTGTATGTGTGTGTGCGTGTGTGTGTGTGTGTAACGCTGTTCCCCATGTTTTCTTGCGAACACGATAACTGGAATAATTTTGATTTAAATTTAACCAGCGTGGAATATGCTGTAAGGATAGTAAAAATCTCGGTCGAGTTCGTAGATGGGCTATCCATCTCAAAGGGGGTAGAAATTTTCATTTTCCCATAATTCCTTTACAATTGAAAATAGAGAGAAAATTCAAATTAGGCGAATTATCATCTTATCATAATGAACAATTTTTGAATTTAAACTTTTTCGATAGTTACAATTGTTTAGGAGTTATGAGCCGAAAAGTGATTTTCCCACCCTTCCCCACCTCACCCCCAACTTAAAATACGTTTTAACTTATGCATGTTACCCTTTGTTGGAAAGCTCTCATCATTTGCAGTCTCTTCCACTCGCTTTCATTCTTGCAGCTCTAATCCTAATGAGAATAGAGGGCAAAATGTTCTTTTCCTTATTATTAGTAGTAGAGAGGTATATATATATATAACGCTTTAGCCCATATTAACTTCTGAACAAGCTAACTAGAATAATTTTTATTAGATTTTAACCGGCGAAGGATATGTCTTAAGGTCGGTGAAAATATCGGCCGAGTTTGTAGATGGGCTAACCAGCTGAAAGGGGGTGGAAATGGTGGGGGACTAAAAATTTCATTTTCGCATAATTCCTTTACGATTGAAGATAGAATGAAAACGCAAAATAGGCGAATTATTGACTCTTCATAATAAGCAACTTTTTTATTGAAACTTTTTTGATAGCTTCAATTTTTTTAAAGTTTTTTGCTAAAATGCCACTTTCTATCCCCTCCCCCATTTTATCATTTCCCCATAGCTCTGTTACGACTAAAGATAGAAAAAAAATTCAATTAGGCGAATTATCACCTTATCATAAAGAACAACTTTTATACTAAATGCTTTTTGTCTACTAGAATTGTTTTAAGTTATGAGCTGAAGAGCTATATTCAATACCCCCCCCCTCCAATTTATCATTTCCCCATAGCTCCGTAACGATTGAAGATAGAAGGGAAATTTCAATTAGGGGAACTATTACCTTAACATAACAAACTACTTTTATACTGAATGTTTATTGACAGCAAGAATTACTTAGAAATTATGAACTTCCATCTGCCGCACACAGTTCCAATTTTTATACGGTAAACAAGCTGATATACCTGGCTTTGCTCCGGATTGAGATGCTTTCATGTCTAATATTTTTAACGGAAAAAGTACTATTGTATAAAAATTATAATACACTAATTTCTTTTGTGATCTGAAATGTTTTTAATGAAAATGAGAATATCAATTGAAACAAACGATTTCTAAAAACAGCCGTTTTCTCCATAAATTATTATTTGATATATATGTACTTCAAATTTCTTAACAATTACAAATTAAAAGAAAGGTCTTAATGAATATTTTGAAACAATTAAATTTACTAGTTAATTATTCATTAATTTAAAGAATGAAAATAAATCAATCATTAGTTGGACCTGATATAAATTGTTAATCGCCTACTTTTAAAATTTTCTTTTAGCATTAGTCCAGAATTCTGTGAATGTATTCTGGCAACTATATATGTTCGTATTATTCTTGTTCTTCAACAATAAAGAATATTGTTGCGAATTCTGTATAAAATTAATTTTGAAAAAATATTAAAATGCGAGAAACAAATTGTAGGGAAATGAAATTTTTGTCATTGAAATGCTAATTTTTTAAAAATTTAATAAGGTATAAAAATAGTTTCGTGAGATAATATTTTCCAAAGATATCGCGGAAAATCGACTTACTTAATTTTTAATTAACTGAAATTTTATGTAACTTTTGGGCTTTGAAAAGTTGAAGATGAACTTCTCTTGTGTCTAATAAAAAGTTTGCAAATTCTGGTTGAAATCAGTCCAGTGGTTTAGGAGGAGATGTGGAGCATACATACATA